>OVAN01008915.1:0-17588 GCA_900406275.1 Anastatica hierochuntica | reverse complement strand
CTCTCAAAACCTTAATCAAAAACTTGACCTATTTATATGATAAAGTAAATCCCAAACTAAAAAGGAAAACATGTTACTATTATCTTCTAGATAACTCCTAGAAAGATCCTTATCTTAATTCTAATCGGTTTTGTATCTCCAACTAAACCATTGCTCGGTTTAGTCGATTATCTTTTCTTCAAATACGCAGACTTGATTTGCTCGGTTTCAAGCTTACTCCAACGTTCTCCCCTTTAAGCTTGAAATCCATTCTTGAAAGATCATGCACTCCAATGAGATCTATCATCTCGTTAAACTTTGTCTTCCCAAGAGCCTTAGTTAATATGTCCGCCTTTTGCTCGGTTTCAGGCACATGCTCAACTTCAATTTGTCCGTTTTTAACACATTCTCTGATAAAGTGATATCGCTGTGAATGTGCTTACTTCTTCCATGAAACACAAGATTTTTGGTGAGTGCAATGGCAGAACGATTGTCAATCCGAATCTTTGACCTTTCACACTTATATCCGATGATTTCTCCAAGTAGGTCCTGAAGCCAAATGGCTTGTCTTGCAGCTTCTGTTGCAGCCATGAACTACGCTTCACACGATGAAAGAGCTAAAATATCCTGTTTCTGTGAACACCAGGAGATAGGTCCTTCTCCAAGAAAGAAAATGTGCCCACTAGTGCTCTTTCCATCGTCTGGATCAAGGTTGTGACTACTATCACTATAGCCAATGAGTCGTGGCACTACAGTAGTCGAGTTCCCAAATACCAGTCCTAGCTCGATAGTTCCCTTTAAATATTTAAGAACATGCTTCATTGCAGGTCCATGCGATTCTCGAGGACTTTGCATATATCGACTTAAGATTCCTACAACATAAGAAAGATCAGGTTTAGTATACAGTAAGTACCTGAGGCATCCAACCTCCTTTCGATATTTTGTGGCATTAATCTCTTTCTATTCTCGGCCTTAGAGAGTACCAAACCCATCTCCATTGGTGTATATGTTGGATTACATAGCTCCATTCCAGCTTCTTCAAGAATCTTATTCGCGTAACGCCTTTGTGTAACCGTCACTCCTCCTCCATACTGATTCACTTCCATTTCGAGGTAGTATATTAATCTTCCAAGGTCACTCATCTCAAACTTTGAGCTCATCTCCCCTTTAAAGGTTTAAATGATCTTTGAGCTTATTCCTGTCACAAACAAATCGTCAACATACACAACTATCAAGAGCAAGTTACCATCAATTTCTTTCTTGTAGATTGTGGGTTCCTTTACACATTTTTCAAACTTCATCTCGACAAGGATTTGATTAACTTTATTGTTCCAGGCTCTTGGAGCTTGTCTTAATCCATACAACGCTTTGCTGAGTTTGTAAACTTTTCCTTTGCTCCCTTTTACTTCAAAGCCTTCTGGCTGCATTACATACACAGTTTCTTTTAACTCACCATGTAAGAATGCCGTCTTTACATCCAAGTGATGTACTTCCCAACCATGTGAAGTAGCAAGGTTAATGAGTAGCCTTATGGTTTCAAGTCTCGCAACTGGTGCAAAAACTTCTTCAAAGTCAACCCCATATTGCCGCACATAACCTTTGGCAACAAATCTCGCCTTATATTTGTTAATACTCCCGTCTGAATTTCTCTTTATCTTAAATATCCATTTAAGACCTATTGGCTTGACTCCATGTGGTAAGTCCACCAAATTCCAGCACTTATTCCTGTTGATCGAGCT
Source organism: Anastatica hierochuntica (assembly GCA_900406275.1). Classification (NCBI taxonomy): domain Eukaryota; kingdom Viridiplantae; phylum Streptophyta; class Magnoliopsida; order Brassicales; family Brassicaceae; genus Anastatica; species Anastatica hierochuntica. Next base: position 15,870 of record OVAN01008915.1, on the reverse strand, counting down.
TATTTCATCCTCACACGCAAGAATCGATTCATTCATCTTCCTTGCTTCTTCGAAATTATGAGGCTCATTATTCATACTTAGCAATAGATACTCACCTTCTTCTTCAGCAAGTAGTACATAGTCTTCTAGATACTTTGGCTTGGAGGACTGTCTCGCCGTTCTTCTTGGTGGGTCTGGAGCAACAGCCTCATCTCCACCATGCATCTCTGCTGCTACAGTTCTCGAAACATCTCCTTCACTTGATGTTCCTTCACGGCTACTGCTCCTCTGCATCCGGCTGCTGTTGCCGTGATCTATGTCTTCTACCGTGTTTTCGTCTCCAGAATCATGATTGGAATCCACAGGTCCATTATCTCCATGATTGTCTACACCAAAAGTCCCTTCCGTGTTCTGCAAGTTATCGCCAGCTTCAAACACTTCTTGCAGCCCACGGTTACCAAACTGGCCGAGTGTGAGAGTGAATACTTCACCTTGTTTAAGATCTGCTCTATCTCGACCCCAAATCCAGCATTTTGCTTCGTCAAAAACAACGTCACGACTAACAACCATCTTCTTTACCTTAGGATCATACAAATGATAAGCCTTTGACCCGGGTTCTGTTCCAAAATGAATGAGAATCTGCGATCTGTCATCAAGTTTTCTAAGTAAGCTCTTCTCTAATTTAGCATAACATATGCAGCCGAAAATCTTGATGTGGCCAAGATATGGTTTCTTTCCTCGAAACATCTCATATGGCGTTTTATCTTTGAGAGCTCTAATTGCGATGCGGTTCAAGAGATATGTCGAATGTTGAATAGCTTCTCCCTAGAGATAATTTGGTAGATGCATATGTTTCAGTAGACTTCTCGTCATCTCCATCAAAGTTCTACTACACCTTTCTACTACACCTTTCTGCTGGGGAGTGTAAGGAGCTGTAAGATGTCGCTTAATACCTGATTCTTCGCAGAACTCATTAAATCGTTGCGACACAAACTCTTCTCCTCTATTTGTTCTGAATACTTGAATGTTCTTACCCGTCTCTTGTTCTATCATGAGTCTTAAGCGTTTGAACTTCTCAAAAGCTTCACTTTTCTCCTTTAACAGCACAGTCCACATATATCTCGAATGATCATCAATAACAACAAAAATGTACATGTTTCCTACAGGAGTACACGGAGTGATGGGGCCACAAAGATCGCCATGAAGTATCTGGAGCTTCTCTTCAGCTCGAAAACTGGTTGCCTACGGAAACGGTTTCCGGTTTTGCTTGCCGAGCATGCAGGAACCGCACACTTCTTTGCTAAGATCTACGTTTGATATCCCTTCTACGAGCTCTCTTTGAACCATCTTCTTTATTGTTTCGTTGTTAACGTGTCCAAGTCTCTCGTGCCATCGATTTGATTCATCTTTGGTAGTGGTCTGCAGACAGGTTGCGGGTTTCACAAGCCCCATTCTCACTTTGTACAAGCAATTCTTAGATCTTAATGCTTTTGCAAGCAATTTACCAGTATTATCACGCATTGTTAACTCTTCACCTTTCATCCTAATATCACAACTACATTCCGTTGCTTGACCAAGACTTACAATGTTGCTCTTGAGATTCGGGATATAATAGACATCACGCAATACCCTTTCTTCTCCATTCATATCAGTGAACATGATATGTCCTTTACCTTTTATATCTATTATAGAATCATCTCCAAAGCACACATTTCTTGTGACCGTATCATCTAGACTCAAAAAATATCTTTTATCACCGGACATATGGTTACTCGCACCATTGTCTAAATACCAAACATCATCACCAATATTGGTTTCATACTTCTTCGATTCAACATTCTTCTCATGTAAGAAAATCTCTTCATCTAACATGAGCTCATCTGCCTCTTGAGTGTCATCTTTCTCATTCTCTTGAGCTTCCTATAACTTTAGGAGATGATCTGGACAATATGATGCGTAATGTCCTAACTTATCACATCGATAACATGTAATTTTCGATGTGTCCCTTGGACCATAAGAATTCCAGCGTCCTCGACCTCGCCCTCTTGGGAATCGGCCTCCTCTACCTCGGGTTCTAGCATCTGTGTTAAAGTCTCTGTAATTTTGGCCTGATGGTTCCATATTAGCATACATGAGCTTGATATTCTCTTCATGTGATTCAGTAGCAGCCTTGACTCGCTCCTCATACACTGTTAGTCGGCCTATAACGTCTTCAAACCCAATGGTATCAAGATCTAGAACCTGTTCTAATGATGCAACGATAGTTATAAAATTTGGAGGAAGACTAGTCAAAAACTTCTTCACAAGTCTCTGTTCTTCGATGACTACTCCCAGCGACGCAAATTTTGACGCAATCTCTGCGATTCTTCCACCAAAAATATCAACAGTTTCATTCTCAGACATCTTGACTCGTTCAAACTCCGCAAGCAGGATCTGCTATCTCGCTTCTTTCACCCGTTGCGCACCAACATGTCGAACTTGTACTGCATCCCACACCTTCTTTAGACTACCAAGTTCACCAAGTTTTAAGACAAGCGTCTCAGGAAGAGATTGAAGTAATAGAGCAAACGCAACATCGTTTTTCTCTCCCTCAGCTCCAGTTTCAATAACTTCCCAAGCCTTATGAACCTTGAGCATTGCCTTCATTCGAATGGCCCAGAATCCGTAATTCGTGGCTGTGAGCATCGGACACTGGACCGAAGAAGATCCACTGCTTGCTCCTCCTCCGTCGTTAGCCGCAGCTGCGGCTGCCACAACTTCAGACATCCTTCTCTGCCTTGCTTCTGATGCAAGCTTCTTCCTTGGTTACTTCTGTTTTGTCTCTGTCGAGCCTTAAGGTAGAACACGACGTCGGAAGCAGAACAGAGCACGGCGTAAGCTTCTGTTTTCTTCTTGGTTATTGATGGTTTTGAGCTCTGATACCACGTGTAAACTCAAAGGATCGTGTAAACTCAAAGGTTGCTTCTGATGTTTAGTTATCGACAATCTCAATCAATAAAGAATACCTCTCTTTATTAATCTCCCAACTCAAAACACAAAAGCAAAAACTCTCTCTCAAAACCTTAATCAAAAACTTGACCTATTTATATGATAAAGTAAATCATAAACTTAAAAGGAAAACGTGTTACTATTATCTTCTAGATAACTCCTAGAAAGATCCTTATCTTAATTCTAATCGGTTTTGTATCTCCAACTAAACCATTGCTCGGTTTAGTCGATTATTTTTTCTTCCAATACGCAGACTTGATTTGCTCGGTTTCAAGCTTACTCCAACGTATATTATATGTTTGACGTACATTCATTCATTAATTAACGAATCATTTTTACTTTACCATTTCTTCTCTCTTGTAATTCAATATTCAACTGAGAGGACAAGACCTATTCTTATTTTAATCGTGTTCTTGAAGATTTAAGTTCTACGAAAATTAGTCAATTATGCAAGTGATAACTAATGTACGAATTCAATTCAACTGTCCGTGCGCAGAGATCAGAAAACAAAAAAAAAAACAAATGTTTTCTTGTCGCCCCTTTGACTTGATTCTCTGCGTATTTGTGGAAAGTTTGTAACCTTTGGTAGTCTAATAAAAAAATAAAATAACATTATACAAGGGGTCTTTTAAATTGCGTGCCCGTCTATGTTGAGACCTAAACGACGGTTTGTCTTATCAATTCTTATTTTTTGTTAGGAGGAAAATGATATGTGTATTCAAACCCACAAACGAGTAATGATACTCCTATCATATACATATCATCAAATGATTTGTAGAGTGATATAAATGAATAAGCTTATAAACTTGTGTATATCACTATACAAATCTTTTAATTTCTATATTAATATAAGATAATTCGGACACATCCATACGTTTACAAAGCATATAAAGTTAGTGGGATTAAACATCTATGGGTGTTTCACAATTATGAATTGATATTTTATTCTTTAATATTTTGTAAATCGTAGACTTTTAACTCAAATTTTATTAACTTTTGCAATATAATATAAACTGAGTTGAATTATTTACCCATAAACTAATCATACTCTTCGTTTTTTTTGGGTTAAATAATCATACTCTTCGTTTGATGAACCATATGAAAATATGTGTTTTTTATTTTGTTTTCTTGCATAATAACAATGGAGATAACGAAACACAAATATGTCTTTAACTCTTTTAACTCGTAACAGAACAGGAGGAAAAGAATTTTCAAGCACATCGGTAGCTTCTTTGACGGGAAATGGTCAAACCTATTTCAATGACTACAAATTATTTTACCCATACCTTTCTTATTCTTCATTCTTCTTGCAACCTACATTCAACATGTCTAATACTTTAATTAAATTTATTTTATACTAACTATTAATTTCTCATACACAACAAAATAAAAATAACAAAGCACCCAAGTTAGTATTTACTTATTTATCAAAAAAAAGAAGTTAGTATTTACTTGTAGGTGTATGCATACTTATAGATATTTGCTACTCTACTAATCAAATACGTTATGCGTACTTATTCTTATGCTACAATACTACATATACTCCTTTATGTAATATACAATTTTTTTATAAAAATAATATTAGGTGATTCCCTTTTTCAAAATTTGTTTAAACTTTTTTATATAAGTATACTATTGTATAATTTATGTTCTTTAACAAAATCTATTTTATTATTTGGTTACAAAAACTATCTATATGTTCATGATGATGAAAATCTATTTCATATTTTCAAACAGTAGACCAAAAATTATAATTTAAATAACTGAGAAAATGTTTAGTTAACTAAAGTTTTATTTATCCACATGATTTTACCTCATTGAGTATTTGGTTTTGGAAAATATTTTCTTACTCTTAGGTATATTCATGATGATATAGTCGCACATTAGAAATTATACAGTAGAGGTCGTTACATATTTCTTGTCAAAACTAATTATAGTACGTAGATAAAAACTATACGCTATAATTGTATAATACAACGAAAAATATATTTAAATAATTGTTTTGTTGACGCGGCCAACGTCTATTAAACATTATGTTGTTAAAAATCCACCACTGCTCTGCTTGTCTTCTTCTCCGATTCAAGCCCATTAATCCACGACAATTTTACTTCAAACCCTATACATACACATATGAATACTATAAATTGATACAGAGTAACACATACACATAACAAATATACGATAAACTAGCTATACTTCATCATCATAACAAGTTTCAAATCTTATATTGCAGGAAGAACCATGATCTCTAGGGTTTTCGATTTCGTGAAACAATCCAAAAGCATTCAGCTAAACAACAAACGACCATTTCTGGATCTTCTCTCTTCCTCATCACAACCAGCGAAACCACAAGCTTTGCACGACGTGTTCATCAACCATAGAGGATCCGACACAAAGAGAAACATAGCAACTTTGCTTCACGACAACCTAAAAGCCCGTAACTTACGTCCATTCTTGGATTCCAAGAACATGAAACCCGGAGATAAGCTTTTTGATCATATCAACCGCGCAATTCTCTCTTCTAAAGTCGCAGTAACAGTTTTCTCTCCCAACTACTGCGATTCTTATTTCTGTTTGCACGAGCTTGCTCTTATAATGGAGTCCAAGAAAAGGATCATACCGATATTCTTCGACATCCAACCTTCGCAACTCGATGTTATGATCAAGAGGGTGACATGTTCTGATGATGAAATCCAACGGTTTAGATGGGCTCTTCAAGAAGCTAAAGATACCGTAGGACTCAAGTTTGATTCTTACCAAGGGTAATTTTAGTTTTCTATAAAAATAAACATTCATCCCTCTGTTTCATTTATTATATTTTTTATTATGATTCTGATTTAACTCGTCGTTTTATTTTAGGAATTTATCGGAAGTTGTTACGGTTGCATCGGATGTTATCGTCGAGAGGTTGGTTGAGTTAGAGGATGAAGATGGAAATGTATAGGCCTTGGAAGATCTTCACTTCAAATTATATGCTTCTCTCAATATATTTTTCCCCTAATCCTAAGATTAATTAAATTTAATTGTTTCCCTTTATGCATATAGCAACAATTTTTTTTTTTTTTTTTAGTGAGAACTTCTAGCTAATCTCCTTTGTTATTTGTACTTTTCGGTTTTTGTGTGACAAGTAATTGCTTTGTAAGTTCGGAAAATAAAATACGAGTAGCATTTCTCTTTCTAATAACGGAAATGGTTAGTCTTTTACGCCGAAAGTTGTTTGTTCGTTTTCAACATCATCACATTTCCCATATATCGAAAAAATATTATCACATGTCCAAAATCATCTTTTCTTACCTATTTTCCATCTCCAACATTGTTAAAGAAATTCATATCTTCTTAATGTAAAATTTTTGACTGTGTACTAGATTTTTGCATTGATGATATATGGATTACCAAAATCTATATAGTTTTGCGGTGTTTTAGAATTCTTTTAAAACAGTTTGAACTTAAAACTTTTACTTTGAACTTTGGTTGCTATATAGCATGAATCTTCTTTTTATTCAAATGTATGTATGACTTTGAATGCATTGAAACAAAACCAATTGAATAAAAATTCCCAAGCACGAATATTTTAATAAAAACCATAAGAAGTTTGCATAATTCAAAAAATTTAAGTAGATTTTTAACATTTTAAAATCTAATATTTCATTTTGAAAAAAAACCCATCATACATTATCAGGGTTAACTTTTGAATGAGGTTAAATTTATAATGTGGATCAAATTGCACAATTTCATTAACTCGTGGTAAATTTTGGTGGTAAAAGTTGCCAAATTTACTTTTGTTGTATTATAATACAGAGAAGTTTTATATGACATAAGAGCACGATTATCGGCTGTCTTTAGCCTAATTTCTTAGTTTTTATTGGTCAAAAATAAATGAAAATCACTGATTTAAGTTAAAGACATCTCTTAATTAAGGACATTTTTGGCTGATTCTTAACAACCACATGGAGGATTCTTGCCGAAGAATAGCTTTTTTTTTTGGTCTGAACAATTTCATTTTCAGATCAGTTTCGTTTCGGTTTCAAATCCGTTTTTTTTTGAATTTCGGTTTTTGGAACCGTCAAATATTCATTTACGATTTTTGAAGTTTCGGATCCGTTTCAGATTCATTTTTTTGTTTTTTAGTTTTTGGAACCGTTACATATTCATTTACGATTTTTGAAGTTTCGAATCCGTTTCGGATCTGTTTAAAATATCCCGATTTGAATCCAAAATACCCGAAAATATCCGTTTCGGTTCGGTTTTTTTGAAGTTTTGTTTTAACTAAGAGACAATGTTAAGAAACTACCAATATTCTACACATTTGCCTTTGTCCCTTTAATTTGTCCTTAATCTTAAAATATTATTAAAAAATGCTAAGAACTTTTAAATTTGTCCTAACAATAATCATGCTCTAATTACATGGTTTACTACATATTTTCCAAAATATTTTCAAATTTTCCAAGTCAACCATACCGTGGGTCTCAACTATATCTGAACAATGAAGGAGATGTGTTAGGAAACTTAGGCAATTAGAATTAATGGTGGCCATACTATATCTGGTACAACACAAACTACATATATAACGAAGTCAGTCAACTTAACTCGAATCAATCGCGTTTTCTTTGCTAATCAATTAAAGCAAACTAGAGGAAAGAAGAGTTCACAACCAAATAAATTCATTTTAATGGAATAAAACCTATTATAACCACATACTAATCCAAACTTGAAAGTTCAAATTTAGACAAAAATGTCTAATCATGCTTACACAGTTACACTGAAGTATCTACATTTCCTACATGTCCGTCTGCACCTCAAAGACTATTGGTTTGCTCACACCACAAACACATGTCCTGCTCGTTAATATGAATTACACCATGACTGTTCTCCGAATCGTCCATAGTTCGACACCCAGAAATATCAATTCTTGTCCCTTGACATCAAACTGCTACCCAATACGGCCCATGTCACAAGCAGACTAGTTCTTAGGCTAAGTCATGTCACCATGTTCCCGTCTACCTCACCATGCACCCTTTACATCATTGTACTCAGTCGTCTCACTACTAATTGACCAGTCAACCAGAATACACTATCTTATTCACTGGTTGTAAGTGTCTCAAGGCATGTGTAGATTCAACTCTATACTAGTCTCGGCTCGCGGATCGTAGTATCACAACATTCAACTGAACACTAGCGCATCCCTAGAGAATCATCTCACCTTTTCATATGCATAATTTTTAAACAATAGGAGTTTAACATAATATGCTTACTTAGTTCTTTCACAACATAAAAAGCATTAACAACAACAACAAAAAAATCTAGAGTATATAGCTATTTATGCAATATAGTATATAACTATTTATGCAATGGTGGATGGTAAATCCGATGAGGCTTGGTGATGTAGCGGAAGTTACAATAAACAACTTAATCAAAAGGTTCTAATGGTTCGATTGGAACCAGCAATTTCAACTAAGAGATTATAGGAATCCTCGTTTAGGACGTGCTTCTTGTTTAATTAATTTAATCAAATAAATTCAAAAAATTAAAGAAAATTCTCTTTTATTAAACTCTCAAAACTGAATGCACATATATGTTGGGCCTGGATCCAACCCGTAGATTGAAGTCCATGAGGCCATGAAACGCGGCGTATAACTAAGGATCAAAAGGAGTGACGAAGTCGCAGGTGAATGCTCGGTCTTCCCAAGTCAGAAGTGGTTCCGAAATTCTGGGAGAGATTAGAAGAGATGGTTTAACTAAAGAAGGATCCACATACACCTATAANGGGGGGGGGGGGGGGGGGGAGAAACCTCATTTCTAGACTAAACTCTTGTAAACACAAAAACTCGATTTGTAACAGTGATCAATCCAATTCAATAAAATACAACTTTCATCATTTAGTTCTTTACGAGATTCTGGCCACATATCTCTTTCTCATCTTTTTTTTTAATACAAATTCTAAATGTTGGATTTAGGATCCACATCTTGGCGCCGCCTGTGGAGGAAGAGACATTAAATTCCTAACTCCGTAACTAGAGATGAATCCAACAAGGCAAGATCAAAATCAACCAGAATTCGCTTCCTTAACATCGAGCCCCAGCTCACCAAACGACGCAGACTCCGATGCTCCGATCACGAAGCCCCGACGCTCCGATATCACGAATACGTCGCAACCCTTGGCGGAGGCCCAACCTGATCTTGTAAACATAGGAGCGGTCCCACAAGGGGTCCACAGCGACGCTAACCCGAGACCTTTGCCTCTCGGGGAACCCGACCAATAACCTCCTGTCAGATATCTGCCTTTAGCGCAACATACAAATCAGGTTTCGACACAGTTGTCTGAGATTTGCCAGATGATGTTGCAGCTAGTAAGCAGAACCCAAGAAAACGAGTGCATGGTTCACCAATTGGCGTCTCGGCAGCAGAAATATGATCATCGAAAAGAGGAAGTGACGAGGTCTCTGGCCCCATCATCATAGCCCCAGCCGTGTCAAGGCTCTGGAGTTACCTTTAGAGACCTTGTGGATGATCCCTCTTTTCCTCGAGGACACTTAGAGTTTTCCCCTGGAATTATGATGCCTAGAGAACAAGGACAACCCTTTCAGACCCTTGTTTTAGATACAACCTAAGCATTCGATCCCTCAACTACCACAACTATGGGAACTAACATCACGAGCACGAGCACGATATCTGCTCAGGTCCCCCATCAGGCACCTTAGTAAAATCTTCCTCCATCACCACCTGTACCAAGGACAAGTGAAGATGCACAAATTCCATATGGTGGCAGGACCTCTGCTTTGGTTCATCGGGCTCGGAACTAAACCCTCGATCTTGGGATTCAGGTCTCACCAGAAATAGGAGCCACGATGTACCCAGGCTCTCCTGCTGATCACTTTCCCCCGAGGCTCAGTAGATAAGTCCATGCGCCCGAGAGAGGCCCAACTCATCCGTTGTCTAGGGAAACAACCAAATGTGGCTCCTGTTTAAGCCATCTAATCATGCATAGCTAGACAACTCGGTTCCCCCTCATTTAGATGGACCCGAGGCTATCCGAAAGTACATGGAAAGAACCAATGCAATCCTCCAAAAACTGAACGCCCAGGTCCATCGGGCCACGAGCTAAGCCCCCGAAATTGAAAGTATAATCGAAGAAACACAGGAAACTCCATTCACAAACAAGATTGCGAACTCTTATATCAGAGATACAAGAAAAATTCGGATACCTGAGTACGATGGAACCTCATATCCCAAAGTTTACCTCAGAGCCTTCAGGCTAGCCATTGTCAAAGCCCACTTCACTCGCAAAGAATGTGACACCGGGTACTGTCGGACCTTCGCCGAGAACTTAACGGGGGCAGCCCTCAAATGGTACTCAGGTCTCGCACCTCACTCGATCGATAGCTTTAACCAGCTAACTAACGCCTTCATAAAATAACACTCAACTCACATCAAGAAAAAGGCTTCTGAGGCAGACCTTTGGAAAGTTAGACAAGGATTTGGGGACACACTCAGGGTTTATATAGATAAATTCAGAGCTGTGAGAACCAAACTTTTAGATCCTAACGATCAGGTAGCCATCGAGGCCCTACGAAGAGATCTCTGGTATCAATCAGAATTCTGGTCTGAGCTAACAACCAACCCTCCTCCAACAATCGATGATGCGCTACATAAGGCATCCTAATTCATCACCTTGAAAGAGGAAACCGCAACAATGGATAAAATCCATAAAAAGTCCCATAACCTTCTGAAGGCCGATTCCAAGGAAATGAACGGTCCCGCTAAAAAGGTTAACCCCCGAAACGGCAAGAACATTGGTGAGCACTCTTATACTGTTGAAGAAACACAGCATGAGAAAACTGTTGTAGCAGCAAGTAAAGCTCCCTAGACCAAATCCTATGATGAGAGCAAATTTTGCTCTTATCACGAAAGGAAAGGTCATTCTATAGAAGAATGTTGGGGACCTCCAACGATAGCTAGCCGTAAAATTTGCTGCTGGAGAAATAAAGGATGTGGATATCAGGAAACCAACACCCTTTCAAAAAAGAGCCCCAAGGTATTCCTCCTCCCTGAAGCGGAACAGGTCCCTTGAAAAGAAAATTGATTCACCGCCTCCGACTCCCAAGAAAAAGATCTACATGATCCTTGGGAAGTTTCCTTCTGTAAAGAGCCTTCAGGTCGGGGCACGAGGGTTGATTTCATCCTCGGAGGATCTGACGTTTGTCAAGACTCTGTGAACCCAATTAAAGGTCACCTGCGTAAGGCCGAGTCTAGCTTTCGGGCTAAGCTTTCCATCCAGGAACCTAATACAAAAACTTCCTTTTGGGAAAGCGAGACAATAGATCTCAACAAACCTCATGATGATGCCCTGGTCGTCACACTTAAAGTTGTCGGGTACGAAGTATCTAAGCTAATGGTCGACACCAGGTGCTCTGTTGATCTCATCTTCTATAACGCTCTAAAAGGGATGGAGATAGACGACTACGATATTACCGGTCAGAAGGCTAACTTCGCAAGTTTCTCTGGTGAAACAGCTACCTCTTTGGGAACTATCAAGCTTCCAGTCATAGCCTACAAAGTTATGAAAATGATCAACTTCGTGGTGATAGATCGACCGGCTGTGTTTCATGCAATCTTAGGGAGACCTTGAATCTATAAAATAAGGGCAGTAGCATCAACTTATCACCAATGCGAAAAATTCTCTACCTTCGGCGGAATAGCTACGATCCTAGGTAGTTAAAAGGTATCTAAAGTCTGCTATCTGGGAGGCTTCCAAATCCTAAAGGAGTATGCCCAATAGCAATTACAGATATAGGAAGATCTTACGATGCATCAGAACATGCAAGGTCCCCCAAAGAACCTCACTAAGCAGATCTACATTGATGACGATCATCCTGAACAACGCGTCACCATCGGGTCAGAACTACCCATGGAAACCAAAAAGAGGCTCATTAAGTTCCTCAAAGGAAATGTCAGAACCTTTGCATGATCCACTAACGACATGAAGGGAATTAACCCAAGTGTGACAACCCATAGGCTTAACATGGATCCCACGTTTAAGCCGATCAAACAAAAGCATCTTAAGCTTGGCCATGAGAAGGCTCAAGCAGTTAACGACGAAGTTGACCGGCTGACCAAAGCAGAATCCATTCGAGAATTTCATTACCCCGATTGGCTCGCTAACCCGGTCATGGTCAAAAAGAAAAACGGGAAGTGGAGAATTTGTATCGACTTCACCTACTTAAACAAAGCATGTCTTAAAGACAGCTTCCCACCGCCTCACATCGATCGCTTGGTGGAAGCAATAGCAGGACACCACTTATTGTCCTTCATGGACGCATTCTAGGGATATAACCAAATTATGATGGACACCAAGGATCAAGAAAAAAATCACTTTTAAAACTGAACGTGGCACTTACTGCTACAAAGTCATACCTTTTGGCATGAAGAACACTGGAGCTACTTATCAAATGCTGGTGAACAAGATGTTTACCCAACAACTCGGAAAAACCATGGAGGTTTACATAGACGATATGTTAGTTAAATCCTTGAGGGAATAAGTCCATATCGCCCACCTAAAATAATGCTTTGATATCCTAGATAAATACGACATGAAGCTAAATCCCGCCAAGTATACCTTCGGAGTACCGTCAGGGGAGTTTCTAGGATACCTAGTAACCGAACGTGGTATCGAAGCGAATCGAAAACAAATAGCAACCTTTCTGGAAATGTCGTCTCCAAAAACAACCAGGGAAATACAAAGATTGACTGGACGAATCGCAGCATTAAACAGATTCATTTCCAGATCAACTGACAAATGCCTTTTGTTCTATAAACTTCTCAAAAATAATAAGAAGTTCCTATGGGATGAGAAGTGTGAGGAAGCCTTCAAAATGCTCAAGTCTTACCTCTCAGAGCCTCCGATATTGTCCAAACCAGTACAAGGAGAGTCGTTATACCTATATATTGTTGTATCTCTGATGTGTTAGCATTTTAGTGGTTTTTATTATGGTTTTTAGTCGAGAAATATGGTTTTTAGTATGTATTCAGATATCTTTGGAGCGGATTTGTGTTCTTTAGTGTTTTTACGGGAGTCGAGCTTGAATGTGCGGAAAGAACGCATTTTGGACGAATTTCAAGCATCCTTGTCCTGTATTTCGCAGACCGATTTTGAAGAACCAAACCGAACTTATCGTGAACCAGATTTCATAACTAAAACCTAAACTCGTGTTTACACTTTCATTATGCTATTTTCTGAGTTTTGGAAAAGCGAAGGAAAAGATTTGTAAGCCTTGGAAGAAGAATCATCTTCCGTACTTCGAATCTAAGAAGAATTCTAAACCTTACTCTTTATTTTTGATCGATATAATGATGTCTCTCTCTGATTTGATTTGTGTTGTTTCTCTGATCATCAGTGAGTAGTTTGCTTGTTGGGTTTAGGGTTCTTACATAGGGATTCATGAATTATTGACATAGAATTGTATGATTACGGATTTAATCAATTGGATCTTCATCTAGGATTGTTCGTAATGCATGATTACGAGGCTCATATACCTCCACCTACTGCATCTACTGATCTTGAGATCGCAGAGCTGTTTTTGGAGGATTTCAGTGCCTACGAGCTTGACTCGCCACTGCAACCTTCTGCTTCTGCTGCGGAGTTCAGAGCTTGGACAGTTCAGAGTCATCAGTGGACGAGTTCTCTCATGCTGCGTTTCGCTAGAGGACTCTCCAGGATAAGGAGATTGCTTTCTTGTTCTCCTCACAGGTTTATTCGTGAGAATGCTATCAGGCTCAGAGCACCACCAGTTCCTTCACCTGTTGCAGATGATGATGATGAGGAGACTGAGAGTGAGGAGTCTAGTGAGGAGGAGACTCAGGAGACTCACGCGGTTCTCGCGCGAGAGGAGGTCAGATGGAGCGTGGAGCGCTCCAAGAGGAGAGCAGACTACGCCCCAAGAGATGCAGCAGGCGCCCCAGAGCTAGACCCGGAAGGAGGCCTAACACTTCCCGAGCAGCTCAGCAGTTTCTCTTTCCTTTTTCTTTTCATTTCTGTTTTATTTTTCTTTTTATTTGGATTTATATTTTTATTTGTTACTACCCCTTCCTTTGATTTGTTTCACCGCGAGACAGTGTGAGATAAGTCTGGGGGAGGTTACTTATGCTTTTCTTTTTCTTTTGGTATGATGTTTGAGTCATTTTGATATTTTTATTGAGTCAATTTTATGGATTGTTTATGCTTTATGATGATTTCAGACTATTATCTCTGTGTATTGCACTTTATTTATATTCTCGTTGACCATTTCATTTGGACTTTTAGCGCAGGCAAACCGGCATAACTCGTGACCGAACTTCCCACCAGAAATCTCTGGAACTCAGACTTTTGTCTTAAATGTTATTAACTCTATTTTATTTGGCCTACTAATGAACTTAATTTCTTTGATCCAGGAACTTGAAATCAGGAATCAAACCCATCATTCAGGATTACAACCCCATTTTCTACCATTATTTTCGGTAATCGTGAGTGACTAGACTCATCTTTGGTCTGGCACCACACCCTTACCTTATCACCTTGAATCTCCATGCATTTCTTTTTGATCTTATATGCATACATATGTAAAAACAATGGAGAGAATAGGGTAGACATGATCCTTCTAATTTCTTAGGTAGGATTGAACAATTTAGGTGGTTTAGACACGGACCTGAGTGTCTGATTTCTCTGTGTTGAGTGTTTTGTAGGTTTAGATGGATATGTTGCATTTCTTCATGCTGTATGGGTGTTTAAAATATAAAAAAATCATTGTATTGCTAATTTCTACCCAATTTTTGTTTGTATATATAAAAAAATTGCTTTCTTTTTCTTCATATCTGGTTTAGAAATTAGCATTTGCATATTATTTTGTTGATTGGATTCACCCTGAAGAATGCACGTATTTGGTTTACTTTTTGATTGGTGGTTTGTACTTAGGTAGTTAGGGGACGTGGATATCAATATACTCTTTGTCTCCTGTGATTTTGCATACTGTCTTGCATGCTGGCACAATTTTTGATACCCGAAACACTCTAAGTCTCACCACTAAAAGCCTTGAATACCTAGCCTGAATTCCTGATTACGAGTTCTTTGGTGAAAAAGTTTCACTCCTATCTTGAATGAATGTAGAGAGTTATTAACATGAATGCTGAGTTTGTAGGTTCAGATTTTGGAATATGGATGGGCTTGAGAGGTCATGTAGAGATTATTGGGGAGAATGTTCTAACTGTTCTGAGTCTATATGGTTAGTGAAAGTAGTGCAGAGTAAAGTCTACTGATAGCATAAGATCCATTCTATTTTTTAACCTCTTTTCCCGTAGGCTTAATCTTTGTTTCCTTTTACTTGAGGACAAGCAAAGATTCATGTCTGGGGAATTTAATGTGTTAGCATTTTAGTGGTTTTTATTACGGTTTTTAGTCGAGAAATATAATTTTTAGTATGTATTCGGATCTCTTTGGAGCGAATTTGTGTTCTTTAGTGTTTTTACAGGAATCGAGCTTGAATGTGCGTAAAGAACGCATTTTGGATGGATTTCAAACATCGAAGGAAGTGTTTGTGAAGAGAAGAAAAATTTCTTGACAGAAGGACAAGGATCGATTGATCCCTTTCCAGGATCGATCGATTCCCGTATTTCGCAGATCGATTTTGAAGAACCAAAGAACTTATCGTAAACCGGATTTTATAACTAAAACCTATAATCATGTTTACACTTTCATTATGCTGTTTTTCTTAGTTTTGAGAGAAAGAGAGAGATTTGTAAGCCTTGGGAGAAGAATATCTTCCGTACTTCGAATCTGAGAAGAATTATGAACCTTACTCTTTATTTTAGATCAATATAATGATGTGTCTCTCTGATTTGATTTGTGTTGTTTCTCTGATCATGAGTGAGTAGTTT
>OVAN01008914.1:0-17589 GCA_900406275.1 Anastatica hierochuntica | reverse complement strand
CATCATCTCAAGATCCTACTTTTATTTTTATTAGATCCAAAGTTCACTTTTCGCTTACTTTACTTTTATGCTATTTTACTTTCTTTTGTTTCATTTGAACAATCACCATGGTTACTTCCTCTTTCGATTAGGTTTAGTAGAGACTCGTGACAATCTCTTACTATTCCACCGCCTAGACTAGGAGCCTTAGTATAATTTCCTTGTTTAGATTCTACTATCCTAAACCTTTAAATCCTTGGACGACCCTAAAATACTACAATTGACCTTGTTCTCTTGCTGGATTAAGCGTAGGGTTCAGGTCTTATAAATTATAAACTTTGACAACCGGGAGAAACCTTTGCCCACGTCAGTTAGCACGTAGTGTTAGCAGTAGCTGATCCACTTGCAGAAATGGGGTGTCACTTGACACCCCTTAAACCATGGTAAATAATTTTTTTGCACCTAAACTACGTGAAACTTTAGTAGCACAAATGATAATACTACTATATTGAACCCCCATATACCATGGTTCAACTCTCAAATAAGACTATTTTTGATATTTTATTTTAGTTTTAATGTTATTGACAAAAAAATCTATAATTATTTACAAAATATTTTATGCATGCAACGCATGCGGAAAAAAAATTTGTTAATATGATAAAATAATATAGCTATTTTTGAATAATATTGATATTACATTTTTTGTGAATGGATTATTTACTAAGTTGTAATAAGCATATCCTTTCTTTCAAGTTTTGACTACTATTTAAAATATGGGTGAATTTGCTAAATGACTAAAAAAATTGATATTTAAATATTTGGAAATGATAAAAATAATAATAATAATGAAAATATTTTACAAAAGCATCTCCTTTTGTGAACCAAAATAGGGACAAAAAGTAATTTTTATTTTTTGGTGGTTTAGATACTTAAATAATGAAAGATTCTTTGTCATTCACTATAATTTCCCTTAAAATATATTTTCTTTTGAAAAGTTAAATTTGAAATTTTTAGCATATCTTTTCTATATTTAAAAATTTAATTGTATAGTTCTAGATATTATAGATTTATCATTGTTACATATTTTTAAATTGAGAGTTTATATAAATTTATAACATTATTTGACGAATATAGCATCAATAGTGTCCTTTTCAACTAGAACTCAATTATATTTAAATTTACTATTTCTAACTATTCCACTATCTTTTCTAGCTTTTTTTACTGTTGTTTTGTGTCATGATAGAAAATTGTGTATGTTTTGTATCATCCACAATGTGATACAATTTAGAAAATCTCTTAAGGAATTGTACATGTTGCTTAGGTTTTTTTATCACAAAAGAAAACTTTATTAAATTTCACGGATTGAAGAATCCTGAGCACAAAGAGTCCGTTTTGCAAGCGAGTCGGCTACAGAGTTTGTCGAGCGCAAAATAAAAGCAAACGAAACAAAGGAAAAATTAGCGATTAAATCCCTAATTTCATGAAGAATACCAAAAATATCGATATGGTCTTCATGCCGATTGATCAAGTTGACCAACAATTGAGAATCCGAGTGTATAAGCAGCACGGATATCCCTAGCACAAGAGGTTGGCTGAGTGCGGTAAACATAGTCAAAGCTTCAGTGAGAAGTGGTGAAGAAACATCCTCCCGAAAAGTGGTAAAATCCCTGCTCAATCCAACATCGTGAGAAAAATAACGCCAACCCATACAACACTTTGAAGACAACCTATCCCAAGATGCATCAACCCAACAAGACATCAAAGAAGATCTGGAAGTAGACAACAGGGTAGATGGGTCTAAAGATTGAAAGGGTTGATGAGAGGCAGAAAACAGCAGAGTTGTCGTAGCTTGCCACTCCCTGGCACTACCGGGAGCTAATAGAATTAGATCGGGTAGGGGGTATGTTCCTTGTTTAAAAAATAACTAATTCCTAGACTTTCATAGGTGCCAACATCTATGCCACTCATCCCCGTAGGCGGCAAAGACTTAGAAGAGCGCATAGAAGCAAGGAAGACCCCCCATCGTCGGAGATGATGAGAATGTTGGAATAGTCATTGGAACCAAATCTCAAACCTGTTGGGCATAAGGACACTGTAGCAGGACATGATCAATTGTCTCAGCCACTCCACACCGCAAGCAGGAGGAATCAGAGATCACTTCTCTAGAGAAAAGCAAATCGCGTACAGGTAGTGCTGCATTCATAGCTTTCCACAAAAAAGTCTGGTTCTTAGGGGTCGTTTTGATTTTCCAAATATTCTTCAGCCAATTAAAGTGGTCATCAAATTCGGACTAGAGGCGTGCAGTCAGATGGAATACCCACTCTTGCTCGTATAACGACCATTCTTAGAATGAAGCTAGACTAGTGTATCCCTACGAGTAGAAACACCCAACACCAAGTTGGAGATAATTGAAGAATAGCCAGAAAACACATTTGAAACTGCATCCTAATTCCATGCATGAGGACGAGGATTCAAAAGAGCCGAAACGCGTAGATCCTGTAGTTCAGGAGGGGCGGACCCATAGGCCTAAGGGGAGTAGAAGAAGATAGCCAACATTCCTGCCAGACAGTTACATCCCTCCCATCACCAATGATCCAACCAACACCCTAACGTAAAACCTCCTTGGCAGCTATAATTTCGCGCCCACCATGAGACATAGTAGACAGTACACGACACTCCATCAAGAAGGAAGAATGGCAATACTTGCCCAATAGAATCCTAGAAATTAAAGCAGATGGGTTCTTTAAAATACACCAAGAGAATTTCGTCAGAAGAGCGTCATTAAACGCTTCCACTTCTCGAAATTCTAACCCGCCTGAAACTCGTGGTAAAGACAACTTTTCCCAAGAAATTGGTGACATTTTCTGAACATCTTGCTTATCATCCCACCAAAATCGAGTAAGCGTAAATTGAATACGCTTGCATAGGGGTAAAGGCAGTTTGAAGCAGGACATAACATAGATGGGGATAGCCGATAGAACGAAACAAAGCAGAACTTGTTTACCCGCAGCTTCAAGGAATTTAGAAGACCATTTGTGAGCCTTATGCTTAATTCTATCGACAATCGAAGCAAAAATGTCATGTTTCCTGTGACCAAGATGCTCAAGCAGCCCTAAGTACTTACTTGTACCCCCCCTTCTTTAAAGATTCGAAGGTAATTCTTAACCATGAGATGAAAACAAACGACACGAAATCAAAGTTTGACTTAACTCTTGGTAAATCTAGTATGAAACGAGACGAAAATAGTCAATCCAAAACAAAAATACCCACTAACACCTACAAAAAAGATCGAGGCAAACACTTGTTTACAGAATTACACTACAATAATTTTCAGAGAATTCAGCAACCAAATCATTCATCAAGACTTAATATTTGTTGCTTATTACAAAGCTCACCAATCTGTTTGAATATAAGCAAATAGTAACACCACAAGAAATTTGATGTTGCCATCAAAACTAAAAGGAAAAAATTGTTAAAGAACTAGACGGCTTTCCATAGGAGCTACTCAGTAGTTCTTCAAGAATCCAATATTTTTGTCAAACCAATATATGAATCCACACAAGTGCTCCAGAGATTAATTTGTTATGTCCAGACTACTAAATAAAACTATAATACCTCATATAAGATTCACTAACATTTTAAAAACTTCAAGTGTGAAGATAGTTAGCAGCCATCATCTGCTTCATGGTCAGTTCGGGCTCGAAGTGGAACTCGTTCTCTTTGCCTCTGTAAGAGTGCAAATGACTATAAGAAGAGAGAGAGAGAGATAAATATAGAAAACGAAACACTTGAGATATATTCTCAAAGCAGGGTTTTAAACAACATTACTTCCCCTAATACCTCAATCATCATATTCCTAATGACGAAAACTTTCCTGAGAATCGAATCAATATGCAATGGGGTAATCAATGATACTATTTCTCTGGAGGATGATTATTCTTTGTGAGTTATCCACTAAGTGAAACTTAGATTACCGCAAACGGAGACTCCAAGTTAAAAAAAGACGAAGAAAGGCTACATTACAATGTCATGTTCTAGAGATCATATGAGTGAGAGAGAGAGAGAGAGGTCAAAGTGAGATATATAATGGACTCGAAATATTGAAGAGACCAATATAAGTATTAACATATATTCTCTAGAATCATGGTACTAATATCGGGAAAAGTCACCACACCCTCTTTCAATTCCAAGAAACCACCTGACCACAAAGAAACCAACAAAGAAAGTGTTTCTTCATTAGATCTCCATAAATTTTGCATCAACATCTCATATTGAAGTCGTAAACACAGAGAAAATGCACTTCTGCAAGAATCCCTAATCAAGGGGAACTCAAATTTCTGTTTGAGCAGAAACTTCTGCAAGATTTCGTTCAAAATTGATGTAAATTCACGACGCGAGTCAAGAAAATTGTGTCAGATTCCATCAAATCAAGTGAGATCACAAGATGAGAATCGGGATTAGAATGCAAGATTTTGTTCAAAATTGTTGTATATTCACGACGCGAATCAGAATTATTATGTCAGACTCCATCAAATCAAGTGAGATCACAAGATGAGAATCGGATTACAAGCACTAACCCTACAAAAGAATAACATCAAAAAAAGAGAAAGAAACAAGAAGGGAAAGAACCTAGAGAAGTGAGAATGCTTTGTATAGTCTGAGAAACCAATCATAGCTTCCCTGTCGCTTATGTGTGAAGTAATGAAATATTGTGAAAAGTCTAGATGCTTTATTTAATGAAACAAAAGCTTTCTGTAGGTATACAAACTACAACGAAATTAACTTTATTTTAGAAGATTAAAAATCTAACTAAATAAAAGACTCGTAACTAAGACTTTGTGGAAGACTCTGTTAAATGACCAAGTCAGACAAGTCATTATTTTAAATTATTTTACACCTTCCCTTAATATGAATTCTGTTGAAATCAAATTAATCAACGTCCATTGAATAACACACTCCAAGAATCATCCAGAGCTTCACGAACACGTCGACGTCTAGCTTGAGACACTTTGTAAGAATGTATGCAACTTGTTCTTAACTTCCCTAGAACACCAAATCAATTACAGCATCATTGCAAAGTTTTCGTAGAAAGTGATAACAAACATCTATGTGCTTGCTTCTTGCATGAAGAACTGGATTCTTTAAAATCTTGATTAAATAAGCATTATCACAGAATATTGTTGTTGGGCCTCCTTGTTGCTGCAAAATCGTCTCCAACACATTCTTTATCCAAATGGCTTAACAAGAAATGAATGTGTTGTAACATATTCTGCCTCCATAGAAGACAATGTGACTATTGGCTATTTTTTTCGAGCACCACGATATCGCTACAAAATTCAGTATAAAAGCATAACCAAAAGTGCTTTTACAATCATTAAGATCTCTAGCATAGTCACTATCTGTATAACCAAGCAACTGTTTCTTCACATTTTTTATAATGTATTCCAAAATCAGCTTTACTTTTCAAGTATCTCGAAATTCGTTTTAGTGCAGCAAGATGAATTTTTGAAAATTAATTCTTGATGGATTCTCCATGTACCGGCTAATTAAGCTAACAACATTGAAGATGTTTGGTCTTGTTGATGTTAGGTACATAAGGTTGCCAATGGTTTTCTTGTAATGTGTGGCATTGGCCCTTTTTCTCCATAATCTTTGATCAACTTCAAGCTTACCTCCATAGGTGTAGAGACTGAGTTGCAACTTATCATGTGAAACCTGTTTAAAATCTCAAGACCATATTTCTATCGAATGGTGTCTAGTCTGGCGACAGGAGCAAAAACCTACGTGTAATCAATTCCTAACTCATTGTTCTATCTCGTTGCCACTACACGTGCTTTGTTTTTATCAACTCCACCATCTCTGTTGAGTTTCATCTTATAAAATCACTTTACTCCAATGCATTTTTATCCATCAGGAAGATCAAATATCTCCCAAGTGTTGTTTCTTTCAATGGATGTAATCTCTTCATCCGTATCTTTTCTCCATTTTCCATTTGTAGGTTCTTTTTCATAACCGATGGGATCGCAATAGGCAGATAAAACAAAGTGAACTATAAGATCTTCATCAAACAACTCATTTCCACTTACATAATCAAGCATCCATACTAGTCTTTTCCTTTCATGTCTTATAACGTCATTATTTTTCAAAGATTGATCACCACCAGAGCTGCTTTCTCCCATAGAGTATGGCTCAACTTCAGCGATGTGATGTTGTCTAGAATTCTTTTTTTCCAATTCCATATATTTTCTTCATCGAAGGTGACATCCCTGCTGACTAAAACCTTCTCTTTAATAGGGTTGAAAAGCTTGTAAGCCTTGGAGTTCTCACTTACTACAAGAAAAATTCACTTTTCAGCTTTGTCATCTAATTTCTTTCTTTTTTCATCTGGAATATGTGCATATGCAATGCATCCGAAAATTATGAAGTGATCAATTGTTGGTTTTCTTCCACTCTAAGCTTCTTGAGGTGTGATATTTTTGACAGCAAATGTTGAACTCCTATTTAGCACATAAAAATTCTAGCTAGCAGCTTCCAACTAGAACGATTTTGGAACTTCTCCAATTGACAGAAGGCTTCTCTCCATGTTGAGGATTGTTAGATTCTTCCTCTTTGATATGCAATTCTATTGAGGGGAATATAGTGTTGTGAGATGTCAGCGTATTTTGTTCCTATCACAAAAATCATCAAAGACCTTTGAACAAAATTCACTGTTGCGATCTGTGTGCAAAACTTTAATCATCCTCTCTATTTTATTCTCTACGAAAGCTTTGAAACTTTTGAAAAGAATGAAAGCTTCAGATTTTTTTTGTTAAAAAACATACTCAAGTCTTCCTACTAAGAGCATAAATGAATGTGATTTGGTACCTTTTACCACCATTGGATGATGGATTTATCAGGTCAAAAATGTCTAAGTGGATTAACTCTATGACTATCTTTGCTCTTGATGGAGTCATTTGTGGAAAATGCTCTCTTGGTTGCTTGCTAATAACACAAGTTCCAAAAATTTCAAACGAATCTGATATCTTTGGTACTCCATCCACCATATTCTTCTTATCAAGTATCTGTAAACCTCCAAATTTCAGATGACCATATTGTAGATGTCAAAGGTTTGAAGGATCCTTTGATGGTGTAGTTAAACAAGTATGAGCCTTCTCAATTTGTAGTGAAAACGATATGTTGGAAGACATAGGAACAACAACAATTGAGCCATTTACAGAATCATAAATCTCACAGGCACCCATAGAGATTGTGATGATGTACTCATCCTCTTATAGCTGACCAGCACTTAACAGGTTACACTTCAAACTAGGAACATAGAAAATATCAGATATAGTCTCCACAAAACCATTTCTTTTTTTTCAAGTGGTGTCTCCTTTTCCTTCAACATTGATAGTAGAGCTATCCCAAAACCTAACAATTGTGTGATAATTCGAGTTTAGAAAGTGAAAGAAGGACTTACGCCCACAAATATGATTATTGCAGCCAATATCTAAGTACCACACCTTAGTTTTTTGTTGATTCTTTAGCTCGTACGTCATTAGAAAGATCTCCTCTTTCTCTGACTCTTTAAATTGTAAGCTATTTGTTCTTTCTTTTTTCCTTGGTGGCTTAGTGTAACATTTAGAACGGTAATGTCCGAACTTATGGCAGCCAAAAACTCTATCTGAGATTTATCTACCCAATTTATACCTTGATAGACGTCTTCGTTTCTGCTCTAGCTACCGTTTGGTGATATTCCTCGACCTCTTCATCTTCCTCTTCCACGTCCCCGTCCTCTACCTCTTCCCAATTTGTCGAACAATTCGGTAACCATAGTTCAGCTTCTATGGATGCTTTAAGAGCATGCTTTTTTGTCATGGTTAACTAGCTTTCTTTCATGAACCAACAATGATCATTGCAATTCATCGATGGATAAAATTTCGACATCCTTTGATTCTTCAACCATACACACGACATAGTTGAATTTCGATTGACATGGAACACAAATAAATTTCAATAATCACAATGTTTTTGATTTTTTCTCCAAGTTTGCGCATCTTTTTGATGATTACCAGCGTTCTCGAGAAATAATCTGAGACACTTTCACTCTCTTCCATTTTTTGTTGTTCAAACTTTGATCTGAGTGTTAGAAGTGTGTTGTCTTTTGGATCTTGATGAATCTTCAAGTTTCTTTTTCATAGAATCCTAAATCTCCTTTGATGTATCTTTGCAAAGAATTGTTTCCAGAATATATCGATCTACGGTTTGGAACAAATAATTTTTTGCCTTCAGATCCTTTAGTTTTTTCCCTTCAATTTCAGCTCTCTGTGTTGCATTCGGTGTTGAATCTGGTGTTGGACCTCTGATTCCTTCAGAAAAAACCTGTCGATACTCCTTAGATCTCAAAAATTTCTCTATCAACATGGCCCAATGGTCGTAATGGCCATCAAATCGTGGAACTGAAGGGTGAACAAAATTATTAGAAGTCATTTTCTGTACAGCTGTAAGAAAATAGTGAGGGAAATGGGAAAAAAATAAAAGAAGCAAGAAGATAACGATGGGAGAAGAGAAAGGAAGAATACGAGCTTTTGTGTTTTTCTTTTTCTACTTTTTTTTATAGAAAATAACTTTTTTTGCTTTGAAACCATGTGAAATAAAGAGATATTTTGAAAAGTGTGAATGCTTTGTTCAATTAAACAAAAGCCTTATATAGGCATACAAGCTACAACAGACTTAGCTTTATTTTAAGAGAATAAAACTCTAACTAAATCAAAAGACTCATAACTAAAACCACTAAGGTATTGTACATTTTAGGGTTATGCTTTCGAGGTCATGTTCAATGTTTGAATCGGGTTAGTTCTTTTTTCTTTTTTTTTGTAGACCGTATTTAATTAACCAATTGAAACTCGAGTGTACTTGATACTTTTTTAGAGAAAAATGCCAAAAAGACGCCAACTTATCAAACGAAGCCATTTTGAATATATCGAAAACCAATCATTTAAAATAATTCAATTCCGTAAAGTTTCAAAACAACATTGTTATATATGGGTTTACATCACTCGCGTATGATCCTATGTTAAATAAAATAGAAATATGTTGTTATAACTCTCTTCCTCTTATGGAGAAAGAACCATAACCTCTTCCAAATTAAGAAGAAGTAGAAATAATAATCGTTTCTTTATTAGTGATTTAAAAATTTTAAATTTTTTTTTTATCATACAAAAAAAAAATTTTGTTTACAATAGAGTAAAATATTTTCTTTCTCTACCAAAACTTTGACATATTGATTTTATATCACCTACATATACACAATCATTAGATGAAGTAGATATATGAAATAGATAAATGTTATTAGAACTTCTTCCTCTTGTGGAGAAGGAACCACAATCCAAATTAAAAAGAATAAATACGAAGTCATTTCTTTATTATCATTTAAATTTTTAAAAATTTTTGTTTACCAAAAATTTGACATATTAATTTTATATATGAACCAACAATATATGAAGTATATATATATGGATAAAACCATCCTCCTATTGTGAGGAATGAACCACCATCTTTTCCAAATTAAAAAGTAGAAATGACGTCATTTCTTTATTATTGATTTAAGTTTTTTTTAAAAAAATTGTGCTTACAATACAAAATGATGTTTTTTCATCTTTCAAAATAAAATTGTTTTGAAACTTGACAGAAGTTCATTGTTTTAAATGGTTGAATTTTGACGTGTTGAAAGTGGCTTGGTCAACATAAATTCATGTTTTAAATGCTTATTTCCAAAAGTTTGGTATTCAAATGGATCATTTAAGAGTTTACGTTTTTTCTTTGCTTCGATTGGTAAGCTGGCGTTTTATGGTTTTAAACAAAACGATGACGTTTTTGTGTGTTTTCAAAACAATATAGTTTTAGCACTTAACGGAAGTTAACTGTTTTAAAGAGTTGACTTTTACTATATTTAAATTGGTCTTGTCAACATAAGCTTGTGTTTTACGTGGTTTATTTTTAAAAGTTGATCATTTAATCGATTTAAATGTTTTTCTAAACATTTTTCTTTATTTGAAGTTGTATGAATTTTTATGACAAGTGTCGCTTTAACAATGACTTATTGTTGTAAGTATTCACTCTTAGAAGGAGGATTCTGACAACTTCTTTATTGCTAGCGAGAAGGACAAGAACGTTATTTCCATTCACAATTCTACATTATATCTCAAATGTTTTGTTAAGGTAGTATCCTTCTCCCACTCTGTAGGAATACTAGATTTAAACTAGAATTAGAGAATTTTTGTATTTTTTGTTTTTTTAATGATTTTTTGTCATATTGTGATCACTGAAATTATTAATTACATTCATATAGTTTAAAATTAGAAAAATATGTGAGTTTGCATGAGTTAGTAAGATATATTATATTTATGCACTGTTGAGCTCTTATATTTGTTTTTTTTAACTTGACGTGAGATAAACAAATGTTACTTAACGCATATTTGTTTTGTTCGTACTTTTTGTTTTTATTGAGTTAGTGTCATAGTTTGATAGATAAAATTGCTAGCTACATTTTTAAAGTATAAACAAAAATAGATGAGTTTTCATGAACTTGTAATGTTGTACATCTTTGCATTATATTTTATTTGTGCAGTGATGAACTCTTATATTTGATTTTCTCAACTTGATGGGGGAGAAGCAAGTGTTTATTCAACGCGGATTTCTTGTACTCGTATTCTTTTATTTTTATTGATTTAGTGCTATATTTTGATAGATGAAATTTTTAGCTATATTTTCTAATGTATAAAATTAGAAAAAATATGTGACTTTGCATGAAATGGTAATGTTATACATCTTTACCTTTAATGTTATATATATATATATATATATATATATATATNTATATATATATATATATATATATATATATATATTATTTATCTATTGTCGAACTCGTATATTTGATTTTCTTAACTTAATGTGGGAGAAAAAGTGTTACTTAGGGTGAGTTTCTTATGTTAATTTTTTTGTTGATTTAGTGTCATATTTTGATAGATATAATTGTTAGCTACATTTCTAGGGTATAAAATTAGAAAAATAGGTGAGTTTGCATAAACAAATAAAGTTATACATCTTTGTATTTAGCATTTTGTAGAACATACTTTTTATTTAGGTAATATCTAGCTCTTATATTTTATTTTCTCAACTTTTAATGTGGAAAACAAGTGTTACTTGAAGAGAGTTTCTTTTGTTCATATTCTTTTTATTTTTATTGATTTAATATAATATTTTGATATATAAAATTGTTAGCTACATTCCTAAATTTTAAAATGATAAAAATAGGTGAGTTTGTCTGAGCTAGTAATGTTATACATCTTTTTATATTTAGCATGATGTAGACTGGATATTTTATTTGTACAGTTTCGAGTTTTTATATTTAATTTTTTCAACCTGATGTCAGAAAAAGTGTTACTTAGACCGGGGTTTGTTTTGTTCGTATGATTATTTTTAATTGATTTAGTGTCATATTTTGATAGATTAAATTGTTAGATACGTTCCTAAAGTCTAAAATTAGAAAAAGGTTTGTTTGCATGAGATGAGTAATATTATGCATCTTTGCTTTTAGCCTTTTGTAGAAGAAATATTATATTTAGTGTCGAGTTCTTATATTTATTTTTCTTAACTTGATATGCGAGAAACAAGTGTTACTTGCCAGGAGTTTTTTACATTCGTATTCTTTTTATTTATTTATTTAGTACCATATTTTGATATAAAAAGCTATTAACTACATTTTTTAAGTCTTAAATTAGGAAAAATATGTGAGTTTGAATGAGTTGGTAATACTATACATCTTTGCATTTAGCATATTGTAGAAGATATATTCTATTTTTGTAGTGTTGAGCTCTTATATTTGATTTTCTCAACTTGATATGGGAGAAACACCTGATACTTAACATAATTTTCTTTTATTTTTATTCTCTATGTTTTTATTGATATAGTACAATATCATGAATTTTCTTAGTTACATTCATAAAATATAAAATTAAAAAAATAGTGAGTTTGCATGAGTTAGAAAATATTATACATCTTTGCATTTAGCATTACATGGAAGATATATTTTATTTTAGCATTTTTGAGCTCTTATATTTGATTTTCTCAACTCAATAGGGAAAAAATAAGTGTTACTTAGCGTGAGTTTTTTTCTTTTCGTATTCTTTTTGTTTTATTAATTTAGCTTCATATTTTGATAGATAAAATTATTAACTACATTCCTAAAGTATAATATTAGAAAATAAGTGAGTTTGCATCTTTGCATTTAAAATTATGTAAAATATATATTTAGGGTTAATTTGTGCTATAACAAAAAAAATTTTAATTAAGTGAGTATCATAACTATTTCATTAATAAAATATTTATGCACTTTTTCACCATTTCTACCACCTTCAACAACCCTTACATGGCAAGTGAGATTGCTTTAGTGTTTTTTAAGTCTCATTTTCTCACTCCTCACCTCTACACAATATTCATTAGGATTTATACCTTTTAAAAATGTTAAATGAAAATTTAAAATAAAAATAATTTTTTTTACACAAGTCATATTTTGAATTTCAAAAACAGAGATATATTTTTAAAATAGTATCATTACACCATATTTTGCCAAAATAGTATTACTATTTCCAATAGTAATACTATTAGCTAGATATAGTAAATTCTAAAATAATAATAAAAAAGATAAGATAAATTGATAGTATTAACTGCATAAGAAAATGTGAAAATACTGTAAATAATGAGTTGTAAAACATATTATAAAGTTAAAAAAAATGTTGTTTACAATAGATTTGAAAATTTTAATTAGGATGACTACTTTCATAGACGTAATGATTCCACTGATATGAAAATATAAAACTATTAAACCTAAACGAAAAAAATGAATTTAGATTGACATTACTATTACATGTATTTGTGTTATATAATTAAATACAACAAGTAAATTTGGAATTAGGTAATTTCAATATAAAGAGGTTAATTAATTATTATAGGTGGAAATAATTGTTTGGGGAACATTACATTATTACACATTCTACAATTTGTACTCATGAACCCTTACGGGAAGATACAATTACGTTGAGTCTATTACACAATTATCCATCATAGAAAGTGTGTGAAATGAAAATTATGAGGATAATTATTATAAGAAAAAATGGTCACACAAAACATTTAAACGGTTCAGAATTAAAAATGGATAATCCAAAATTTTAGGGAAAAATTAAAACACTTGAGTTTTGGTATTTGAGGGGTGGGCTAAAAGTAAGAAATATAACTTTGAGAAATAATACTCCTATTTAAACATAATTTCTATGAAGAAAATATGTAGGTTATAATGTGTTGTTCAATTTCAAAAAGAAATACAATTTTTTTTTTAAATTCAAAATTCCTCAAATGTTAAAAAATTATTAGATTTTTCTGTAATCACAACTGATATTTAAAATTTTGTGAGATCATAAATATGGATAACAAAAAAGGCTGGACTTTGTAGGAAAAATGAGAGAAAAAATGAATATAAATTTTTTTTTTTTAAAAGAAAAACTAATTTTGATATTCTATTGATATTTGCACTAAACAAGTGTTGTTTAGTGCAAATTTCTTCTATTTGTATTCTATATATTTTTTAATTTATTTAGTGTTATAATTTCGATAGATGAAAATGTTAATTACATTGTTAAAGTATGAAATTAAAAAATATGCTTGAGCTGGTAATGCTATTTTAATATACTTTATTTTTGTAGTGTCAAGCTTTTATTTTAATTTTTTAACTTGATATGGGAGAAACAAGTGTTACTTAACTTGGATTTCTTTTGTTCGCATTCATTTTTAATTGATTTAGTACCATATTTTGATAAATAAATTTGTTAGCTACATTTCTAAAGTGTAAAATTTGTTAAGATGGTAATGATATACATCTTTGCATTAACATATTGTAAAAATTATATTTTATTTGTATAGTATCAAGCTCATGTTATTATTTTCTCAATTTGATGTAGAAAAAAAATTGAGATATGTTTTATGTAGATGATATATTCTAGTTGCGTAGTATAGAGATATTTTATTTGGTTTTCTTAATTTGATATTGAAGAAACAAGTGTTATTTAATATAGTTTGATTTTCTTTGGAGCCAATCGTCATCACCATCTTATTGATTAATCCACTACAAGAAAAATGCACATTAATAGCATCATGGAAATGCTATTATAATCATATTATAGTGTTTCGATGTTGGCCGTGATATAAGCAGTTATAAAAGACTATAATCATATTATAGTGTTTCGATGTTGGCCGTATTTCGATGTTGTATTAAATTGTTATTTTGTTACCTAAAATTGAAATTATACAAATAACAGACCGAAAATGAAGATCCAAACATTTGAAAAGTTCAAACCATTCAACGAGTATCAACAAGTTGATAAGACAACAAAATCTATAAGCTAAACATGGATGAGATTTTGAGTTACTGTATGTTATTAATCAAATTTGATGAGCAACACGAACCCGCTAAAGACTAGAATGAAGTGACGTAGTATAACTTTGAGCTACTTGTGTGAAAGCTTCCATACCTCTCAGACATTGGAGGAACCATATGTCACCTCAAATACCAATGTTGAACCAAGAAACACCTGCATTGAAGTTGAATCAATAAAATTGTAACTCGGGACTTGATATAAACTATCAAATATAAGCGAGTAAGAAACTAATAAAAAACTAAAATGGATAAAAAAAAACCAAAATTTATTTAACATATGTGTGTTCCTTTCTGTACTTCCCAATTAATCGTTTCAATAAGCTTAAAACATTTTTTCATAAAATCAATAGAGAAACTGAGAAAAAGTTGCAAATAATGTACCAATTGTTGGAGTGAAGTGTCTTGGAGAGTTAACTTTTGCTGCATGCGTTTAGCTGCAGCAAACACAAGAAAACTATAAAGTCAGCTAATTATCTACTGAGACTTTCACATGAAGTATGTAGGAAAAAAGTGTTACTCTTCAAGTGGAATGCTCTTTGATAATCAATTGAAGCAAAAAAAAATGTCAATCAGTGAATTACTCTTGTCAATGTGACGTTTGTAAAAGAGTAAGAATAGCTTTTAACAGAATAAAGGCAATTTCATGATGACATTATCTCAAGTTTTCCAGGCATATGTTGAAATAAGCTCATAGTGAGCTCCCAATATACGACTCTTCGAGGAAGCATAGTGTACAGAGCCCACCAATACACAATCGAGTATGCCAAGTAAGTGACTCATCCATACTTCCAATAATACAATTAGCTCACAAAACAAACTTAGAAAACAAGATGAAAGAATCAAAATTATAAAGGGGCATACTTCTGCCTGAATATACTGAACTTCTTTGACATGGAGTTCAACATTCTCATTCTTTTCTTCCTATTCCAGCATATCACGAACCAAATTAGCCCAAGAAACTTTCAGGTTTTGGTTTGTGTTAAACGTTGTTAAGTCAATGTCTCCATTAGGCAGATAAGTCTTCAAAGGTACATATCCAAAAGTAAAGATATGGTAGAAACGAAAAATTCACAATCACAGACAAAGATCAGAAACGAAATTAAAACACATTTGCTTAGGAAACAAAAAGAAAAGTGGGAAACACAGTCATACCAACCATGCCAAATTTGGCGACCAAAGTCAAACAAAAGAAAATCCACCTTTAAAAGTGTGAGCCTTGTCGTAGTGTTTCAAGAATGAAACAAGATCTTGAAAAAAGCTAGAGAGCAAACAAAGGAGTGGCGTAAAACATTTACAATCTGCTGGAGAGAATTATAGTTAAATAAATTGTATTCAAAATCACCTCGAATCACAATATTACACTAGCTCGCCTCAAGCTTTGGTTCCAAATCTCAAGAACTCCCACAAACTAATTAGTAATGGCGAAAGAGCAAAAAACACGTTATCAATATATAGTCATAGCTTATAGAATCTAAGAGCACAAAACCAACTGGATCTGGTTCTGAAATTTCCAAATCTCAATAGAGACAAGAGAGCTCAAAAGAATAACCTTAACCTTGTCGATGAGAGGGATGTATACGAACCAGATATCCATACGATAGGGGAGGACGATTTTCTCCGGCGTCGTTGAGGGATTGATATTTTAGAAGAATCGATGACGGAGGACGGCTCGTTGATAGGAGAGAATCGAGGTCACGAGCAATACAACAAACAAGCAGGTCACCAGTGATGGAATCAAGAAACAACCCCATTGAATCGAAGACAATCTATGATAGAAAGTTGTTTTTTTCTCACAAATCCGAGTGATGATTACAGAGACCCAAAACTGAGAGCACATAGAAGAAGATCTTCACTCAGGGAAATAACGAAACATAGAAACAGATATAGCACAAACTTAAAAGAGGATTTAGGGTTTTCGTCTTTGTTTTACATAGTCACAAAATTAGTCGTAGCTTTGTAATGTTTAATATTTTTGGCAAAGTATGAGCGGGAAAAAGTTTTGCTACAATTTTCTTTCCTGAACAAATGTGTTACAAAATTGTTACCAGATTTTGTTTTGTCAAGTTTTAATATAATTATATTGTTACTAAATAGTAACAAATTTTACTTCAACTTGAATTAACACACACAACATATCTTCTTTTTTTTGTTAAAACACAACATGTCTAGTTTGAGATTAAAGTTCAAAAGGTTAGACTTTTAGTATGTTTATAATTTGATGCTAAATTTGAAAAATATTAGATTTATATTTTGGAGCATATAGTTTAGGTTTAGAGTTTAGGGTTTGGGGTATAACATTTTATATAGTTTAGAGTTTAGTGTATATAGTTTAGGGTTTTGGAGTAAACAATTTATGTTTAGAGTTTAAAGTTTGGGGTATAACATTTATATAGTTTAGGTTTAGAGTTTGAGGTTTGGGGTATAACATTTTATATAGTTAGGATTTGGGGTATATAGTTTAGGTTTAGATTTTAGGGTTTAGGGTTTAGGGTATTATTGAGCTCTTATATTTGATTTTCTCAACTCAATGTAGGAAAAATAAATGTTACTTAACGTGACTTTTTTCCTTTTCGCATATAGTTTAGGTTTAGAGTTTAGGGTTTGGGGCATAACATTTTATATAGTATATAGTTTAGGGTTTGGGGTATATAGTTTAGGTTTAGAGTTTAGGGTTTGGGGTATATAGTTCAGGTTTAGAGCTTAGAGTTTAGGGTATATAGTTTAGGTAAAGAGTTTAGGTTTTAGGTTTAACGAAAATTGCAACTATTTGCCGCCAGCACAAATTAGGCTCCAAAACTGAAACTTTATTCTTGCTCAATAAAATTTTGGCTTAGCACTTTTAAAATGCTATAGTAGAAGATAAAATTTCGCGGGAATAAAAACTTGTTATGTGTTTCGTGCCTATAACACAAATTAAGCTCCAAACGTGAAATTTTGCTCCCGCTCAATGGAATTTCGGCTAAGCGTTTTAAAATATTGTAATAGAGTATCACATACCAGCACACTCTCCATAATAGCAGTTTGCAAAACCGTGCAATCCTCATGCGCTATCAATGTTCATATTTCTTGTAGTGATCCTTCTCTCTTACCATATAGTAAACACACACACACACGCACGCACGCACGCACGCACGCAC
>OVAN01008912.1:0-17590 GCA_900406275.1 Anastatica hierochuntica | reverse complement strand
CATGTCTTAGCTTCGGTCTTTCGATTTTGCTGCTGATCCATATTGCATCACTAAGTGTCAGGTTTATGGGAACCTGGAATAGATGATAGAATTTTAAGACCTATGATTAAGCGTCAGGTTTCTGGGGACCTATGATTAAGTGTCAGGTCTCAGGGATATGAAATAGATGTTTTAACATCATGAAATATTCTAATGTAAGTGATGTCTCTTAGTTTCCAATTTCCCGGTTGCGAAGGTCCTTGACCTTTAGTTGTTTATTCAGAAGTGTGCATCTCCTGAATGACATACAAAGTAATTTATAAGATGGAATATGAACTCATTATGCATAGCTGCCTATGTACCCTGTCAAGAGATCAAGCATAACATAGTTTAATTTTTGGAGAGTACTTAGTGGTAATACTTTTTAAGATCCATGGCGTTCCATGATCGTATTTTCGGTAATTTGGTTCGTACTTTTACGAGTTTATAGACGCCCGGACGTACAACATGGATGATCAGGTAAGGACCTTCCCAATTAGTACCTAGTTTTCTGACACCCCTTTCTTCGGTGATTTCGTATACTTTGTTAGTGCGAAGTCACCTACTACAAACTTTCTTGGTTTAACGTTTGAATTGTAGTATTGTGCAATTGCTTGCTGGTAATTTTGGATGCAAATTAAGGCTTGGTCAAGATGTTCCTCGATCAAGTCGAGGTTGTCTAGTAACAGTTGGTCATTGTCTCTTGATTTGAGGCGCATAGGTTTCATCGAATGCTCTCGACTGAGATATCTGTAAGGAAAAAAACCTCCATCTCGTAAGCTAAAGAGAAAGGAGTTTCCTCCGTAGTTGTCCTAGGGATAGTGCGACGTGCCACAAGGACTTTAGGTAGCTTTCCGGACCATAAGTTTTCCTTGGTACTTAAGCGTTTTTTGAGGTTTGCTAAGATAGACTTATTTGCTGTCTCGGCTTGGTCGTTTCCATGAGGGTATCGAAGCATGGATGTTGTGAGATGTATATTCCATTTTTTGCAAAAATTTCTAAAGGCTTTGGATATGAATTGCGATCCGTTATCAGTTATGATTTCGTAGAGGATTCAGTGACGATGCACGATATCTCGCCATACGAATTTCTCTACTTCAGTTTCGGTTATTGGTTGGAGAGCTTCGGCTTCTATTCATTTAGTAAAATCGTCAGTTAGGACTAGCAGGAAGCGCAAACTTTGTTGCCCTTTACCTGATGCGACCAGCGGTCCGACGACATCCATTGACGAACGCATAAATTGGTATAGTGTAGATATCAAAGATAGCTTTCCAGTTAAAGATAGCTTTCTAGTTGGCTTATGAATTATGGACGCGTGTCCTTAACACTTATCTCATTGAATGGAGTATTTATCGAAATACGTGAATATGGTTGGCCAGAAGTATCTTTGTTTTTTTTATTATTCGGACAATAAGGGATCAATATACAGAATGGTTCCTAGATGATCCTTTATGTACTTCTGCAATCAGTTGAAAGGCGTCAAGGCCATGAACGCATTTTGGGTAAGGCCTTGACACACTTTGTGGAGATTGGAGTCAATTATACAATATTTTGCGCTTAAAATTGATTTTCCGAGCCTCCCACTCGTTGGGGGGGGCACTCCATCCGAATGTATTGTATAGTTGGTGATGTTCAGTCGTTCCTTCTTACGACTTGGTCACAGAAAGGTATCGGTGTTTCATGTGTGTTTTAAACTACAGGCTCCAGGTTATCCGAGGTATTGGACTCTACAGGAGTCGAGATCGTGTCCCTCGAGTTATCTCGAGGATTGGAGTCTAGGAGGGTCTCGTCTCTAGGGGTACCTATTTTGCTTATTTTTAGTTCAGGAGACTGGATGATGCAGCTTCCTTTCTTATAAGCGTTAAATAATCAAGAGAAGACCTGAGCTCGATGGCCCATTTAGCGAGGCGTTCGGATTGGTTAGGACTATGGAGTACCATACGCAATGGCTGAAGAGTCATTACTATGATTTAGTGTGATTGAAAGTATGGGCGTAACTTTTGAGCCACAATTTCAGAAACCAAGGCTAACTTCTTCATTGCTGGGTACCTCATTTCTGAATCCATGAGACTTTTTCTTGTATAATTTATAAGCTTCTTCTCATTTTGCTTTTCGCGTACTACCACGCCACTGACTGTGGCTGAGGAAATAGCGATCTAAAGGTAAAATGGTACTCCCTCTATTGATTTGGACAAGATGGGAGGTTCCGACATGTAAGCCTAAGT
This sequence comes from Anastatica hierochuntica, assembly GCA_900406275.1. Lineage (NCBI taxonomy): Eukaryota > Viridiplantae > Streptophyta > Magnoliopsida > Brassicales > Brassicaceae > Anastatica > Anastatica hierochuntica. The sequence continues at coordinate 15,347 of OVAN01008912.1, read as the reverse complement.
TGTTTGAAAGGGTCCTCGCATTTCTCATCCCATAAGAACTTTTATTATTAATTAGGATTAGGTAAAATAAGAGGCACTTGTCGATAGACTTGGAAATTATACAACTTAAGATGCTGATTCGTTCAGTTAGTCTTCGTACCTCCCTGGTGATCTTAGGTGATGATATCTCCAGGAAGGTAGCTATTTGTTTCGGGTTACATTCAATCCCTCATATGGTCACTAGGTAGCCTATGAATCCCCAGAGGCTATTCCGAGTGTGCACTCGGTAGGATTAAGTTTCATTTCATATTTGTTAAGGACATCAAAGCAATCCTTCAAATGAGCCATGTGGTCTTCTCTATTTGCATATTTTACCAACATATCATCGATATATACCTTCATGGTTTTTCAGAGCGAACATTTGTTCACGAGTCGTTGGAAGGTTGCCGAACATTTTTCAGGCTGAAGGGAATAACTTTATAGCAATAAGTGCCTTGTTCTGTTATAAAGGCGGTTTGTTTTGATCCTCAGGGTCATCATTATTTGATTGTACCCAGAGAAAGCGTCCATAAAAGATTTCAGTTGATGGCCAGCCGTAGCCTTGGTTAGACGCTCAATATGAGGCAGCGGGAAGCTGTATTTGGGACATGCATTGTTTAAGTCAATAAAGTCAATGCATATTGTCGACTTCCCATTTTTCTTTTTGACTATGACTAAGTTAGCTAATAAATCAAGGTAATGGACCTCTCGAATGGAGTTTTTTTTCACTACTTAGTCGACTTCGTCGTTGACTGCTTGTGCCTTTTCATGGCCAAACTTATGACATTTTTGTTTAATGGGCTTAAGCGTAGGTTCTATGTTAAGCTTGTGAGTTGTCATGTTGGGGTTGATACCTTTCATGGCGCTTGTGGACGAGGAAAAGGTACCGACATTGCTATGGAGGAAAGCTATAAGTTCTTCCTTTGTTTTATTGGGTAGCTCAGATTCGATTCCTACACAGCGTTTTGGGTGAGCATCATATATAGAAACCTATTTGGTGAGGTCCTTCCAGGGACCTCGTGCTGCCTGTTGTATCGCGTTCTCTTCCCGAATCTGTAGTTACTATTAGGGCGATTCTTTGAGGATTTGGAAGCCTCCCTTATAGCAGATCCTTGAGACGTTTTTGCTTCTTCAGATTGAGGTTATTCCATCTGGGGATGGAAATCTTATGCATTGGTGGTAAGTAGATGCCACTACCATTATCGTATGGATCCAGGGTCACCCTTGAATCGTGTGAAAGGGAGTTAGGCGGTCTATTACTAAAAAGTTCATCATTTTCATGATAGGGAGTTCGATAATTCCTAAGGAGGTGGAAGTCTCTCCAAAGAAACCTACGAGATAAGCTTTCTGTCCGATAATTTCGTAGTTCTCTATCTCCATCTATTTTAGGGCATCATAAAAGATGAGGTCTATTGAGCTTCCGATGTAAAAAATTAGCATGTTACTTCGTACCCTCCAACGCTGAGCGAGATGACAAGAGCATCATCAAGTGGTTTGTCAAGATCAATGTCTCACTTTCCCAAAAAGAAATCTTGTGTTAGGTTCCTGAAAGGAAGGCTTCATCTGAGTACTTGACTTGTCCTTGCGCATGTGATCTTTAATCGAATTGATATAGTCTTGATATGCGTCAGATCCTTTAAGAATGTAATTTATCCTTGTGTTAGGAGGATTTTGTTATGGGTGATTTTGGTCGTTCTTTAAAGCACTACGGAAGTTAGAGGTCGATGAATGTTTAGCAAAGATGAAGTGAGGTTTCGCTAAACTTTGAGATCAATAATGGCGAGAGAATAGGTGTTGTATTCATTTCTTGGCTTACGGTTTCATGCGTACACGTTTTTCTCTTAAGCTTGTGTATTTATACATGTGTTTCATGATTATCCCTCCAAGAATTGGATATCTCATGTTTATCTGTAGAATATATGCATCTATATCTAGAATGCACGTCATTATCTGCTAAGTTAAATAACAAAAATAGAGGAGAGGCGGTGGTCGGCTGGCTTCCAACTTACGGCTATGCAAGGTAATCTGACTTCCAGTTATGCGACGTTGTCTGGCTTCCTGCTTTTGGGCATTCTCCTGCTTTGAGGTCTTACTGTTGTACTCCATTTAAGCTTGGGAAATTCCCATGACCTAATTTACACCCAACAGTTTGCCCCTTATTGCGCAGGTACGATCCGAAGCTGTGGAATAACATGTCTTCCAGGTGGCTTAGGCAGGAAGCCAGTAGTCGCTTGGCCTTTTTAGCTGTGACTTGCGCCGCCTCTACTTCCCCTAAGTGTTTGTTTGCTTTTAGTTTGAGTTCTATCAGATAACGAGCATCATTGCAGCGGGAGGTTGCCTCTGGCTCTTGACGTCTGGCCTCATGGCTTTGAATTTTGAACTTCGTGAGCCGTTAGCACTTTTCAAGGATTGTTGATTTGTTGAAAAATCCCAGACATTGACTTTGTGAGGGGAAAGATTCGTAGCGGTTAGCGGAGATTTGCAAAGATTTGAGATGGAAGAAAATAGTCGTTGCTATCGCGAGATTCGCGCCAATGATTGGACGCGTGTGGCCAATTCCAATTTCTTATCTTTCCTTTTAAACCTTTTATTCCTTTTTCCTTTTGCATTTTAGCTTCGTCTTCTTCCTTTCTCTGGTAAAATTCTTTGCTCCCGGAATCCTTATCAAGCTTTCCATCTGCGATTTTAATGTTAGATCCTTTTCTTCCTTCTTCTTTTCGCTTCTTTTAGGATAGACTCCAGGGATCGACCCTTAGGGTTTCAAATTACCTTAGCCTTTAAGTCTTTCTTTCCCCAACCAATCTTTAGATCCAAGATCGAAACCTTTTTGAACCCAAAAATGACTAGTTCTGGCGATGAGTTTTCTCCGTTGGCCTCATCTTCTGTTGGTGCCCGCGTCCGAAAGAGACACTTGGTTAGGACTAGCCCTTCTATTGAGGTCGAGGGATCTTCAGAGGACACGGAGATCCCTGAAGCCAACCCACTTCCCTTGCGATCCGCTGTGGGTCCGGAGCTTCTGAAGGTCGGTCCTTTCTCCAATGTAAACTTTGAGATCCTAGAGGATTGAAGGCATTAGTATTCTATCGGAGAAGGCGTTCATTTTAGGTTGCCTAGGAAGGATGAGAGGGCTTTTGAATGCCCAGGAGATGAAATAGCCATGTATGAAGGCTATTTCGAGGCTGGAGTCAGGGGTACGATACTTGCCCTCGTGAGGAAAGTCTCGAAACACTTCAACATCTGCCCTTCCCATCTGAACCCGCCGTCTTAGAGGATTCTCACCGCCATCCAAGTGTTTAACGAGTTTCGTGGGTTGGATCTTGGCATTAATGAGCTTCTCTACTCCTATTATTTCACCCATGTTCTCCCGGGTGAAGGCATATATTACTTTCGCCCTCATGTTGGTGCTCCCTTGGTGCTGGTGCTGGAGCTGGAGAAGGAGGAAAGGAAAGGGGCGGCCTTCACCAAGCATTGGGCCCAAAAGTTTGTTTTCATGAGAGTCGGGACTTCTCCTGGGTTTTCTACTCTTTGAAAATTCACTGGTAGATTTAGGATACTTTTCCTTTTGTTGCTTCCAGCTTGTCACTAACCCTCTTAGCTTTTCATTTTTGCGGAAGCGTCTACAGAGAAATCAGAAGAGGGCAAGGAGAAGGCGGAAGAAGCTTTGGAGAGCCATGTTGAGGAATGAAGCATCCCTTTCTTGTTGAGTGAAGAAGCGTTGAGCCAAAGCAACATAAGAGGTTTACTCCATATTTCTTACTTCTTTTGTTTATTTGCTTATGGGCTAGCTTCTTGATTGATCTTTTGTCGTTTTGCAAGAAATATGTCAAGATCCGGGTCCAAGGCGTTGGAGGACTTCAAAAGGGCTTAGGCGGCAAGAATGGCAAAGTTGGAATCTGGGAGCATAGCTCCGGAGGTGGTGGAAATCTCTGAATCTCCCTCTGCTAGGTCCAAGAGGAAAGGGACAAAGAAGGCCACTGCCTCTAGCAAGAAGCAGAAGGGTCCTATCGCCAACAGTCCTCCTCCTCTATCCGTGACCTTGATGGCGCCCTGGAGCACTTGCAGAGCTCCGTGTTCCCTGCGCTTCCTTCTAATCCTCCTAGCTCTGATAATCTGGGCATCTTCGACCAGGTCCAGAAGGGAATGATCAAGGTAATTGGCTTGCCTTTGGCTTCTGGCTGCTATTTGGCTGTCTCCTTTTCTTTTGACTAACCTTCCTCCTCTTTGTTGTTCAGCTAGCTGCTTCACTCTTCCTTGCCAAGGATCAAGCCGCCACTGAGGTGATCATTGCAGGGAAGGCCCAGGTGGAGGACTGCCTCGCCAAGCTGAGGGCAGAGAAGGATAGGTCTGCTGGCTTGGAGAAAGAGCTGAGGGAGATGAAGGAACTGCTCCGAGGGCTGGAGTCAGAGAAGGAGAAGGAGGCGGAGAAGGTCCTTAGCCTGACTGAGGAGAAGGCAAAGCTGGAAGAGGAGCTTGGCAACCTGGACGCCCGGATGGCCACCTTCACGAGGGAGATGTCCATGGCCGTCAACAGTGCCATGATCACGGGGCTCTGGGAGATGGTTCGGTACTACCTCAAGGGTGAGGCCAAGTCTTGGAACTTGCAGGAGGAGTTTGAGAGCTATAAGATGGTGGCGATCGCGGAGGCGGAAGAAAATGGCCTCGAAGCTCCCACTTTTGAAGATTAACCAGAGATTCCTCCTGCCCTAGCTTCTACGCCCCCAACGGCCTCTGCGCCAAATGTCGAAAAGTCTGCCTCTCCTGATCCTCCAGCTGCCTAACCTCTATACCCAGAATCAAGAAACATGTTGCTCTCCCCTTGTGGGGTTTATTTTCTTTTTTGTTCATGGCATGCCCCTGCGTGGGCTTACTCCTGCCCCTTGTGGGCTTTGTAATGAATTTTATGTCTTTAGTGGCCTTAACTCTTCGGTTGCCTTCTTGGCCTTATTTTTGTTTTCCCTTCTAGGCATAAAACTCGTATTTCGGCCCTTTGTGGCCTTCTATGAATGTTTTTCCTAGTTCTCTGTTGTCTTCCTGCCTTACAAGATTCTTGACTTAGATTTAGAGATGGCCTTCATGGCCGATGCTTTGGCAAGCTTTCTATCATTAGCACCTTGACCGACTGTCTTCTGGCTAGTAGCCTCTGGCCTTTGCGTTTTGACCGGCTAGCATCTGGCTATGAGCCTCTAGCCTTTGCATTTTGACCGGCTGGATTATGACTATGAGCCTCTAGCCTTTGCGTTTTGACCGACTGGCTTCAGGCTATGAGCCTTTGGCCTTTGCGCCTTGACCGGTTGTTCGACTTCTGGCATATTGGCCTCTATTCGTTTATCGATGCTCCGGCTGTTTGACTTCTAGCATATTGGCCTTTAGTCTTTGCCGTGTATTGCGAGAGTTCTTGAGTTCCAAGTTGGGATAATCTCATTATCGCTCTTTTTTTTAGGGAGTTCTGCTTCTTGTTCGTAGACAATGCTTAGGTTCCGAGGACGCGTTTTTGGCCTCTTGATACCTGGAGGTATCTTCTAGCTTATTGGCATTCTGTTACCCGGAGGTAACCACTTGCTTGCGTCTTTGGCCTCTTGATACCCGGAGGTATCTTCTGGCTTTTTGGCATTCAGCTATCTGGAAATAGCTTATTTTTCTTTGCTGCACTCTGCTTCCTGCAGTGAAGCCACTCTTAGTCTTATTGGTTTTGCTGGTATGGACCTCCCCCGCAAAGGGGTCGAAGTGCCAGATTTTTCTTCTACTTCCCACGTCTTGGTAAGTAGGTATAGGTGATGCTCCTGTGCTCAGGTCACATAGCTTTTTCGTTTACTGTAACTTGGTAAGCAAGGTGAAGCTATTTTAACTTTCTGCTCAGCACTCTGCTTTCCGGTTAGCCACTCTCTGTTAATCAGAATAAGCAATTTTTGTCTCTTGCTTTCTTTCGGGTATTTTCCCTTGTTCAAGCATATTTTCTTTCTTTTTTTTGAGCTTTTCGCTTTAGTTTTGGAAGGGTACGTTGTTTGTGTTACTCCTTTATTGAGGAGTAGTCATTCAACTTATTTGCCTTTGCTTTTAACTGAATTTTCCCGTGAGAAAGCAGTTGTTTTATTGATTGGTATCCGTCCTTAGACATATCATGATTACATAAAAAAATATGTAAAAGAAGTTAAAAAATCCAAAGCAGAAAAAGTATCTAGGGTATGGTCGTCCGGGTCAGGGGTGTTCTTTTAGAAGAAGTAAGACTTTAGGTGTAACACATTCCAGCTATTTGGCTGTACTTTTCCGTACATGTCTTATAACTTGTATGCTTATGCTCCTTTGACTTCCACGATTTGGTATGGTCCTTCCCAGCCACGCACCAACTTTCCCGCGACATTGTCCGTGGTATTCTCAAAGACTCGGCGCAGCACCCATTCTCCTTCTTGGAACGTCTGTGTTTGTACCTTCTTGTTGTAGCTGCGAGCTACTTCCTGTTGGTACTTCTAGGTTTGGATTCTAGCGGCTTCCCTTTTTTCGTCAAGGAGATCCAGGGACAAAGCCATCACTTCTTAATTTTCTTTTGGGGTTAGAAGCTCTGACCTGGCCATAGGAACACTGACTTCCGCGAGGGACACTGCCTCTGTTCCATAGACCAAGGAGAAAGGTGTTTCCCCTGTTGAAGTCTTAATGCTGGTTCGGCATGCCCATAGGATAGCTGGAAGTTCTTCGACCCAGTTGCCTTTGGCGTCGTCCAACCTCTTTTTCAGAATGTTGACTACTGTCTTGTTAGTGGATTCGGCTTGCCCGTTGGATTGCAGATGTCTCGGAGTTGTAAAACTTAGTTTTATGCCCCAAAATTCGCAAAATTTTTGAAGTTTTTTGCTTTTGAACTGCGGACCATTGTCTGTAACTATTTCTTGAGGAGTTTTGAATCGTGTTACCACGTTCTTCGAGAGGAACCTCTTGATTTGGACATCTGTAATTTTGCTCAAGGCTTCTGCCTCCACCCACTTGGAGAAGTAGTCTGTGACTACCAAGAGGTACTCCAGCTGCCCGGGAGTTGTCGGGAATTTTCCCACGATGTTCATTCCCCACTTTATGAATGGCCATGGAGAACTCACGGATTTGAGGTTTTCCGGGGGTAGCTTGGACACTTGCGCATGCCTCTGGCATTTATCACAGTACTCGGCCATTTGGAGGGCATCTTGGGCAATTGTAGGCCAATAGTAGCCTTCCCTCTTGGCTTTTAGTACCAAGCTTCTTCTACTAGAATGGAATCCGCATTTGCCCTCATGTAATTCCTTGAGGACTAGATCTGCGTCTTCCGGCTTTGCGCAGTTGATGTATGGGCCCGAGAAAGATCTTCTGTAGAGTTTTTCAAGAATAAGCAGTAGCGGGGTGCTTGCCTTTTGATCTTACAGCGTTCACTCCTTACATTGGCCATGAAGTCATCCTTTAGGTAGGAAGTAATGGGCGTCATCCAGGTTTCCTCTTCTTCAATGTTGGAGACTTGAGATCCTTCGACATCCTCGTCAGTAGCCGGCCATTGGAGAACCAGCAAGGACACGCTAGTCGGCTCTATAGTTTTTAGGGTCGAGGCAAGGTTGGCCAGGGAATCCACATGCGAATTTTGTTCCTTCGGGATCTGTCTGAGTTTGCATTCTTTGAACGAATCAATGAGCCTCTTGGCGATGGCCAGGTACTTGGTCATGCTAGCGTCTTTTGCTTGATTGTAGCTGTTGGGAGTAATTTAGGTCATGGGAATTCTCCAGATTTAGATAGAGTACAACAGTAAGACCTCAAAGCATGGGAATGCCCAGAAGCAGGAAGCAAACGACGTCCTATAGCCGGAAGCCAAAAGTCAAACGACCAAGCATAGCCGGTAGCCGGAAGCGAGCCGACCACTGCCTCTCTTTTATTTTCGCTATTCCAACTAGTAGATAATGACATATATTTTAGATAAATATGCATATATTCTACAGATAATCATGAGATATCCAATTCTTGGAGGGATAATCATGAAACTCATGTATAAATACCAAGCTTAAAGGGAAAACGTGTATGCACGAAAACCCTAAGCAAAGAATCAATACAACAAGCAACTTTTCAGCTATCTTTGATCTCTAAGCTTAGCACAAACGTTCCAAAACCTTTGCTAAATATTCATCGACCTCCAGCTTCTGTAGTGCTACAAAGAACGACCAAAATCACCCATAACAGTTGGCGCTAGAAGGAGTGAAGCTTTCAAAAACAACTAGGTGACGATGGTTGGAGATAATCATGAATCAGCAAACATCACACCAGCACGAGCAGAGGTCACCTACAATGAGATGCAATTTCAACTAGAGACTTTGCAAAATAGAATAGGAGAGATGGAGCAGCTTCGAAGAGATCAGACTCCAACTAGATCCGACGCAACAGCTGCAGAGCCTTAGACCTTGAGGCAGCAGATGGAGGCTCATGCCAAAACGCTTTAAGAGAACATGCAGGGCCTGCAGCAGCTAGAGCTGGAGAACGAGACCCTCAGAGAAGCAAACTCGGCTCTGACGACGAATCAAGCCACAAATCACGGTTCAGGGTCCATGTACCCCGGATTCCAACTCTGGAAACTCCTCGTATCAATAACCTGGGAGAGAGAGAAAACCCAACAGCACTGGGGATGCAAGAAGACCGAAACCTTGCTCAAGAGCAAGAAGACCTGATGGATACAGAAGAGCCACAAGTCGCAGGCCTCGTCCCACTCTTTGATGAAGCCAGACGATTGGAGCAGATGTTCTCTAGCAAATTTGAGGCGCTGCATTCAGTGATCGAGTGACTTCCGGGTTTCTCACGTCCCCTGAGCAAAAGTGCCCTGAGCTCCTAAGCGAACTCTCCCTACTAAGAGGAGATTGCCCTCATCGATATGCCCAAGAAGTTTACCTTCTCATTCTTCAGGCCAGATGATGGGACTTTCGACCCGGACAATCACATTGCAGAATACAAGTAGAAGATGCTTACTGTGGCAATCCAGAAGGAGCGTAAGGAAGTCGCCATGTGCAAGGGGTTCGGCTCTAGCCTGACGGGGGCCACCTTGCAATGGTTCATATCAATTTCAACCAGAACCATAAGATCCTTTGCTTATCTGGCTAATCTTTTTGTGGAGCAATTTGCCAGCAGTAGAGTGACTCCTAAGTCCTCTGATGACCTTTATGAGATCAGGCAGCGTAAGGCAGAACTGCTCAGGGGCTACCTTCACCGCTTCAAGAATCAGAAAGTTACCATCCCAAACTGGAGTATTGCTACCGCAATTTATGCCTTCAAGAGAGGACTTCTGCCTGATGGTGACCTGTACAACGAGCTCACCAAGTATCAATGCAGAAAGATGGAAGATGTGCTCCCCCGGAACCAAGCGCAAATCAAGTGGGAAGAAGATCTGCTTGCTAGGCAAGAATTTCAGGTCATGAGGACTGAGAAGACGGCCAGAGATGACAAGTCCTACCAAAGACCTAGCAGAGACAATGGACAGAAGGGAGCTAAAGGACACAAACTTCTGCGTAAGCCAAACGTCAATAGATTCCCACCGGTCCATACCTGGCCGGATGTATCCAACCTATCAATATCAAGCGCGGAGCTGGTAGGAGTCTTGAAAGAGATGGGAGGCCAAGTCAAATGGCCCCAGAAGATTAGATCACCTGACAACCGCCAGAAACCAAACAAATGGTGCGACTTCCACAATGACCACGGTCACAGAACAAAGGATTGTATATCCTTAAGAATAGAAGTCAACGAGATACTCAAGAAGGGATACCTACGAGAATTCCTTTCCAACGAGGCTAAGGAGATGTTGGGTAACCAGGAAGAAGGAGTTCTAGCCGGCCGTCAAGCACCTGATTCCCCAAGGCGCGATAGGGTGATCAATGTCATATCTGGGTGTTCGGAGATAAGTGGCATCACACAAGCCACCGCTAAGAATAGCACAAGGCTTGCTAAAAACAATCATAGAACCCCGGAAGTCAAGCGCCAAAACCTCAGCCAGGAAGTCATAAGTTTCGCAGCTGGGGGACAAGACGGAATCCTGACACCACATCATGACACATTAGTTGTCTCCTTGTCGGTGGCGAATTGTTTGGTGAAGAGAGTACTCATCGACAATGGAAGCTCTACGAACGTACTTTTCCTGGGAGCATACACGGACCTGGGTCTGACCCAGGAAGCCTTGATCAAGAGGACCATGCCGCTAGTGGGCTTCAGTGGGGAAGTCACGTAGACCATTGGAGAAATAGCACTTTCGGTGTGCGCCGGAGGAATCAACTTATCCACTAAGTTTTCTATCATAAACTGTCCCTCCGCCTACAACATGATCATGGGCAGACACTGGATACACGAGATGAGAGCAGTGCCATCAACCTTGCACCAAGTACTCAAGTTTCCAACCCCATGGGGAATCAAAGAGATTAAGGGTGAGCAAGAAAACGCTCGATCATGCTACCAGACCACCTTGAAGGGAAAGACGGCTCCATTATAGCAATTACAGAAGCCACTTCCCGCATTGCATATTGAAGAGCCGGAAGTGGAATAGTTGGACGACGTCCCTCTGGTACCAGGAGAACAAGGCAGAAACCTCTTAATAAGGGCAAGATTACAAGAAGGCATACGCCAAAGGCTGATAGATTTTCTCAGATCCAATGCAGACTACTTTGCCTGGTCCCACGTGGATATGCCAGGAATAGACCTAGAAGTCATAGGTCACAAGCTGCAAGTGGATCTCTCATACCCGACAGTCAAGCAAAAAGGGAGGAAGTTCGCGCCTGAACAAGACCAAATCATCAACGATGAAGTCAAGAACCTCCTGGCGGTTGGGTTCATTAGANAACCTCCTGGCGGCTGGGTTCATTAGAGAGTTCCACTACCCAGATTGGCTAGCAAACGTCGTCGTGGTCCGGAAGAAAAACGACAAATGGCGGGTCTGCATAGACTTCACGGACCTAAAAAAATCTTGCCCCAAGGATCCTTTCCCACTGCCCCACATAGATAAGTTGGTCGATGCCACAGCTGGACACCAGCTAATGAGCTTTATGGATGCCTTTTCCGGGTAAAATCAAATACTTATGCATCTGAATGACCAGAAAAAGACATCCTTCATGACCTCTTGCGGAATCTATTGCTACAAGGTAATACCTTTTGGGCTGAAGAATGCAGGATCCACTTATCAGAGGCTAGTCAACATGATGTTTGCAGACCAAATCGGCCAAACCATGGAAGTCTATATAGACGACATGCTGGTCAAGTCCTTTGACGCGGAAGACAACATAACCCATCTGCAGCAAACTTTCTCCACTTTGAGGAAGTATAACATGAAGCTCAACCCCTCTAAGTGCTCATCCGGAGTAAGCTCCGGAAAAGTTTTTGGGTACATAGTCACATACAATGGCATTGAAGCGAACCCAGAGCAAATAAGGGCGATCTAGGCGATCCCTTCGCCTGAGACTTCACGAGACGTCCAGAAGCTCACTGGAAGAATGGCGGTCTTGAGCAGATTCATATCCAGGCTGTCCGATAAGTCGCACGCATTCTTTGAAGCCCTTAAGTTCACAAGGAAATTTGAATGGAACCAAGAGGTCGAAGACGCCCTAGTCAGACTCAAGGAATATCTCACAACGCCACCTCTTCTCTCCAAACCCCAAGATGGAGAGCCTCTACTCCTGTACCTGGCCGTCTCAGAGCATGCCGTGAGTGCCGTCTTGGTCAGAGAAGAAGAAAGCAAGCAGCATCCGGTGTACTACGTGTGTAAATCCCTTCTAGACACCGAGACTCGCTATAGCCACTTGGAGAAACTGGCTCTCGCCTTGGTCATCTCGGCCAGGAAGTTGCGCCCCTACTTCCAGGCTCATCCAGTGATAGTCGTCACGTCCATCCCTATCAAATCCGTACTCCACAAGCCATAAGTATCCGGAAGACTGGCCAAGTGGGCAGTAGAACTTGTCGAGTACGATGTGATCTTCCGCCCTGCCACGACAATCAAATCACAGGTCCTGGCAGACTTCAAAGTAGAATTCTCCCCGCCGATGATACCAGGGGCATAAGAAGAGGTCAAGATCCAACAAGAAAACAAAGGTGAAGAAGAATGGGAACTCTATGTGGACGGATCCAGTAATATAAAAGGGGCAGGCGTAGGCCTCGTGCTCATCTCACCAAGAGGAGAAGTGGTATCAAGAGTAGTAAGATGCAACTTCAAAGCCACCAACAATGAAAGTAAGTATGAAACCTTAATTGCGGGACTCAGCCTGGCAAAAGACTCAGGAATAGAAAACCTACAAGTTTACAGTGATTTCCAACTGATCGTAAGCCAGACGCAAGGCGATTACCAGGCAAAAGACGCTAGCATGACCAAGTACCTAGCCATAGCCAAGAGGCTCGTCGATTCGTTGAAAGCATTAAAACTCACGTAGATCCCAAGGGAACAAAACTCGCATGCAGACGCCCTAGCCAACCTGGCCTCAGCCCTAAAAACAACGGAGACGACTAGCGTACCCTTGTTGGTTCTCCAATGGCTGGCTACTGATGAAGATGCCGAAGGGCCCCAGGTCTCTAACATAGAAGAAGAAGAAACATGGATGACGCCCATTACGTCCTACCTAAGAGATTAGGTCCTGCCAAACTTGAGGAGTGAACGCCGAAAGATCAAAAGGAAAGCATCCTGCTACTTCCTGATCCACGGAAAACTCTATAGAAGATCCTTCTCGGCTCAATACCTNCGGATCCATACCCCAAGTGCATAAAGCCGAAATACGCAGATCTAGTCCTCAAGGAGCTGCATGAGGGCGAATGCGGATCCCACTCTAGCGGAAGAAGCTTGGTGCTAAGAGTCAAGAGGGTAGGCTACTACTTGCCTACAATAGCCCTAGACGCCCTCCAGATGGCCAAGCACTGCGATAATTGCCAAAGGCACGCCCAAGTGTCAAAGCAGCCTCCAGAAAACCTCAAGGCCATAAGCTCTCCATGGCCATTCATGAAGTGGGGAATGGACATCATGGGAAAATTCCCGACAGCTCCTGGGCAGCTAGAGTACCTTCTGGTAGTCACAGACTACTTCTCCAAGTAGGTGGAGGGAGAAGCCTTAAGCAAGATTACGGATGTCCGAATCAAGAGGTGTCTCTGGAAGAACGTGGTGACACGATTCGGAACGCCCCAAGAGATAGTTACAGACAATGGTCCGCAATTCACAAGAAAAAACTTCATGAAGTTTTGCAAAGATTGGGGCATAAAGGTGAGTTTTGCAACTCCAAGACATCCGCAATCCAATGGGCAAGTCGAATCCACTAACAAAACGGTAGTCAATCTTCTGAAAAAGAGGTTGAACGACGCCAAAGGCAACTGGGTCGAAGAGCTTCCAGCTATCCTATGGGCATGCTGAACCAACATTAAGACTTCCACAGGCGAAACACCTTTCTCCTTAGTCTACGAAATAGAGGCAGTGTCCTCAGCCGAAGTCAGTGTCCCTACAGCCAGGTCAGAGCTTCTAACCCCAAGAGAAAATGAAGAGCTGATGGCTTTGTCCTTAGATCTCCTTGAAAAAAAAGGGAAGCCGCAAGAATCCGAAATTGGAAGTACCAACAAGAAGTAGCCCGCAGCTACAACAAGAAGGTACGGACCCGGACGTTCCAACAAGGAGAATGGGTGATGCGCCGAGTCTTCAAGAATACCAGGGGCAAGGCGTCGGGAAAGTTAGCACCTGGCTGGGAAGGACCATACTAAATCGTGGAAGTCAAAGGAGCAGGGGCATACAAGTTACAAGACAGGTACGGAAAAGTACAGCCAAATAGCTGGAATGTGTTACACCGAAAGTCTTACTTGTTCTAGAACAACGCCCCTGACCCGGACGACAAAACCTCAGATACATTTTCTGGTTTGGATTTTCAATTTTTCTACATCTTCTTATGTAATCATGGTACGTCTAAGGACGAATACCCATCAATAAAACAATTTCTTTCTCACGAGAAAATTCAGTTAAAAAGCAAGGGGAAAATAAGTTGAATGTTTATTCCTCAATAAAGGAGTAACATAAACAACGTACCCTTGCAAAGAAAACATCACGGGGCAAATAAGTTGAATGACTACTCCTCAATGAAGGAGTATCATAAACAACGTACCCTTCCAAAGCAAAAGAAACAAGCTCAAAAAAAGAGAAAAAAACTCTGCTTGAACAAGGGAAAATACCTGAAAAAAGCAAGAGACGAAATGCTTATTCTGCTTAACAGAGAGTGGCTAACTGGAAAGCAGAGTGCTAAGTAGAAAGCAAAAACAAGCTTAACCTTTCGTACCAGGCCGCATTAAAAACAAAAGCTATGCGGTCTGAGCACAGGAGCATCACTCATACCTACTTACCCAGACGTGGAAGGTAGAAGAAAAGTATGGCACTTGGACCCCTTTGCGGGGGAGGTTCATACCAGCAAAACCAATAAGACTAAGAGTGGCTTCACTGCAGGAAGCAGAGTGCAGCAAAGCAAAATAAGCAATTTTCGGATAGCTGAATGCCAAAGAGCCAGAAGATACCTCCGGGTATCAAGAGGCCAAAAGCCCAAGCTAGTTGTTACCTGCGGGTAACAGAATGCCAAAGAGCCAGAAGATACCTCCGGGTATCAAGAGGCCAAAAATGCGAGCTAGAGGTTACCTCCGGATAATAGAATGCCCACAAGACAAGAGATACCTCCGGGTATCAAAGGGCTAAAAACGCGTTAGGGGAACCTAAAAACTGTCTAAAGACAAGAAGCAGAACTTCCTAAAAAAAGTGATAATGAGATTATCCCAACTTGGAACTCAAGAACTCTCGCAAAACACGACAAAGACTAGAGGCCAATACACCAGAATTCAAATAGCTGGAATATCAACAATGGCTAGACGTTCAAAACCAGAAGTCATATAGCCGATCAAGGCACAGAGGCTAGATGTTCAAAACCAAAAGCCAGCCAATAAAGGCACAAAGGCTAGAAGCTCAAAGCTAAAAGTTAGCCGCCCAGGGCAAACAGGCTAAAAGCCCAAAGGCAGAAGCCAGCCGACCGAGGCAAGGAGGCTAAAAGCTCATAGCTAGAAGCCAGCCGATTGAAGCAGAGGCCAGAGGCTAATAGCTGTGGGAACCGAAATTCTCACTATCAATGTTCTGTGGTTCACGGACTNGAAAGTGAATCAATACGAAACAGATTGCGAAGTGACATGCATTTAACGGTGGTAAAGTAATAAGATTCGTAAGAATAGGTTAACGTTGTCGAATACAGAATGAGTACGAAAGCGAATCAAAAGTAAATGAAAAACGTAAGAGAAGAACAATTCGACAGACACAAATAACGAAGAAAGTTAAAGGATCTTATTCGAATTCGTGATCGGAGCGTGCG
>OVAN01008911.1:0-17435 GCA_900406275.1 Anastatica hierochuntica | reverse complement strand
AAAAGAAATGGGTATGTAATCCTGAATGATGGGTTTGATTCCTGATTTTAAGTTCCTGGATCAAAGCATTTAAGTTCATTAGTAAGACAAATAAAATAGAGTTAATAACATTTTAGGCAAAAGTCTGAGTTCCAAAGATTTCTGGTGGAAAGTTTGGTCATGAGTTATTATGGTTTGCCTGCGCTAAAAGTCCAAATGAAATGGTTAATGAGAATATAAATGAAGTGCAATGCGCAGAGATAATAGTCTGAAATCATCATAAAGCATAAACAATCCATAAACTGACTCAATAAAAACATCAAAATGACTCAGACAACACCAAAAAAAAAGAAAAACATAAGTAGCCTCCCCCAGACTTATCTCACACCGTCTCGGTGTGAAACAAATCCAAGGAAGGGGTAAGTAGCAAATAGAAAAAAGAAAAATAAAATCAAGATGAAAAGGAAAGGGAATAAGCATACTTACCTGAAAACATGTGATATAGCCGCGTAAATGAGACAGGGATCGATCGATCCATGGATAGGGATTGATCGATCCCTGTCCGTTTGTCTGGTGATCTTTTCCTGCAATTCAAAGGCTAAAAACACGAAAGACGTAAAAAAGCACCAAAAACCAAAGCACAAAAGCAAAAACACTACAACACTAACTAAAACGAAAAAGAAAATTACCTAGTGGGTTGCCTCCCACTCAGCGCTTGTTTAAAGTCACGAGCCTGACTGTAGTGGCGATGGATCAATCTGGAAGGGCCTTGGAACTCGCCCCGAAGTAAGCTCCACCATNGCTGCTCCTTTCTCTTTAAACTCTGGTGTAAGGATGGCCCTGACCTTGGAGAAAGGTCTGAATCTGCCTTTATGCTTCACTTTGTACTCAATAGCACCTCCATCGCATCTTAGAGGGATTAAGGTCAACTCAGAACTTTTCTCAGTATTGTGCTCTTTCTGCTTAACTTTCTTTTTGGTCTTGAGTTTTCTCAATANTAAGGCAATTTGGAAAGACTCCTCAGTATAAGGTTCTTCCACAGCCTCCTCAATCACCTCAGTCAATTTGTCAACCCAAAATGTTTGTCCATCTATGGTAGGCTTCTTGGTTGACTTCTCGAGATTGAAACGCACATCTAGTTTACCCAACTGCAGATCAATTTGATTATTCTGAACATCAATCATCGCTCTAGCAGTAGATAAGAATGGTTTANCATTCTGAACAACAATTATCGCTCTAGCAGTAGATAAGAATGGTCTATCCAAGATGATAGGATCCTTGGGTTCTTTGTCAAGCTCCAAGACTACGAAATCAATGTATACATAGCCTTTCCTAACACCAATAGGAATGTTATCGAGAATACCTATGGGCTTCTGAATTGATCTATCAGCAAGTATCAAGGACATATTTATGGGCTTATAGTTCACCATATTCAACCTCTGCGAGATAGACAACGACATCAAACTAACTCCAGAACCCAAGTCACACAGACATCTCTCGAAGGTAAGAGATCCAATCCTGCAAGACAAAACAAAAGGACCAGGATCTTCGCGTTTCTCCAGTGCGATATTCTGAAGGACTGCACTACACTCCGCAGTAAGAACCGATACACCTTGTTCTAAGGTCATGCGATCTGAAAGAATCTCCTTTATGTACCTCTTAAGAGAAGGTACCATCTTGACTGCTTCTACGAAAGGAAATTGCACGTATAGTTCACCAACTAGATTCTTAAGTTTCTTATACTCGCGTTCCTTGATATTTTGACAGGGTCTGNGGGGGGGGGGGGGGGGGCATACTGATCCTCAACCTCCTGCGCATTCGTTTCATCGGAAAAATTCAATACCCTCCCGTCAGGACAGGGATCGATCGATCCAAGGACAGGGATCGATCGATCCTTGTCCTCTTTTTCTGACATGATCGATCAATCGCCATCTTTCACAATTTTCCATGCTTTTCTGATACAGGGATCGATCGATCCTTTTCCTGGGATCGATCGATCTCCGTCTCAGACGATTTTTCAATCGGTTTTTCGCTTCGAACTGTGATAACATTGCAGTATTCCTTTGGATTTTTCTCTTTTTTGGATGGAATGATACCTGGGGGAGCTCTGTTTCTCGCATAATTCTGAGCAACCTGAGTTTCCAGCATCTTCATTCGAACACTCATAGCCTCAAACTTCCCATTGAGGTCATTGTACATGCTATCGACTTTCTGATTGATCTCCGCAGCAGACTTAGTCTTATTTTCCAGCACTTGGTGGAGCATTTGTTTCAGATCAATATCTTGAGAAGACGCAAAAGATTGTCATTGGTTCTGATTCTGATACCCCGACTGATAGTTGTTCTTGAATCCTCCTGAACCAAACTGCTTATGCTGATAGCCACTGTTTCTGAAGCCACTATTCTGATTCTTGTTCTGAAATCTGGAGTTTAAGATACTCTGATTCTGTTAGTATGGCTTGTTGTGGAACTGGTTTTGTTGGTTGAAACCTTTGTTACCAAAATTCCCTTGACTTCCAATGTAATTCACATCTGCTTGTCCACCATTCAGCTCCTCAAACATGAATTCCTGATACATTTGTCCCATCTTCTACTCTTGAAGAATAGGTGTATCGTTTTGCTCTCCAACAAAGTTCACTCCCTGCTGATCTCACCTCATTAGCTCATCGAGCTTTGACTGCAGATCATCAATTCTCTTCGCATCTGATGACACAACTCCTCTACCACGATCATAGTCTGATCTGCGATTGGCTTGACTATTAGCCATGTTATTCACCAGCATGTAAGCTTCCTCCATAGTCTTGGTCATGAAATCACCATTGCTTGCGGTGTCCACAACATTCTGATACTTCTCCTCAACCCCATTATAGAGAATATTGAGGAGATTCCAATCTGAGAACCCATGATGAGGACAATCATTTATGTACTCCCTGAATCTTTCCCAAGCTGCATGAAAGCTCTCAGCACCCAATTGGTGAAATCCCGCAATCTTGTTTCGCAGAGACATAAACCTTAATTTCGTGAAGAAATGTCCAAGGAAAGCAGCCTTGATCGCATCACATGTCCTCAGAGAATCATGCTCTAGGCTATTATACCATCTTGTAGCTTTGTCATTCAGCGAGAAAGTGAACAACCTGCATTTCAGAGCTTTAGCAGGCACTCCGTTGTGTTGGATAATATTACAGATGGCTTCAAACTTATCCAGATGGTGCATTGGGTTCTGTGATGGCAACCCATGAAACTGATTATGCTGCACCAAGTTAATGAGACTTGTCTTGATCTCAAAGTCCCTTCTCTCTATGGGAGGTGAATGAATTCCAGAACAATTCACATAGAAAGCCTCCAGAGTGTCATATTGCGTCAGAGTCATCCTCTGTTGAGATTGATTTGCACGTTGTTGCCCCTCAGCTGCAACATTTTGTTGGCCAGCTTGTTGAGCACCAACATTAGCACCACCACCAGCAGGTAGATTATCTCCTGGAATGAGTCCAGGAAAGAGAGGATTTTGATGAACTTGAATGGGATCTCCCAAGTTTCCACCCATGATTTTAGCAAACACAAATTCTTCAATAACCTCCAGCAACTTCTCTTTCTTCTTCTTCTGTCTCTCTAAACGTGAAGGTTCAGGCTCGAATTCGAGAGGATTCGCNGAGTCCAGGAAAGAGAGGATTTTGATGAACTTGAATGGGATCTCCCAAGTTTCCACCCATGATTTTAGCAAACACAAATTCTTCAATAACCTCCAGCAACTTCTCTTTCTTCTTCTTCTGTCTCTCTAAACGTGAAGGTTCAGGCTCGAATTCGAGAGGATTCGCGATCCCTTGGCTTCTAGTATGAGGCCTGTTAATGCACCTGAAAGCACAAAAACAGAAAAGAAAAAGAAGAGATTAAACGAAATAAAGAAAAATGCCTTAGGCACGCAATGATCCTAAGTTCTAAGACTCTCTATTGGTCCCCGGCAACAGCGCCAGAAGTACGTTGTAGTGGTTCGGGATCGAATCCACAGAGACCAAAGGTAGCACGAAGAATGTCAGATCAAACAGCAGTCTAAAGCGAAAAAAATGTCTTGTAAAGAGATGTAAATATCGAAATTAAGCGAACAAAGAAAGCAGGCAAGCAGCAACGGGGTGTAAATCAATCAAAGAAGTGTTGGGCATTGGGTATTCTCAGGGAAACAATTCATTGTTGATTCAAATTATAGATTAGGGAACAAGT
The DNA here is from genome assembly GCA_900406275.1 of Anastatica hierochuntica. Taxonomy (NCBI): domain Eukaryota; kingdom Viridiplantae; phylum Streptophyta; class Magnoliopsida; order Brassicales; family Brassicaceae; genus Anastatica; species Anastatica hierochuntica. The sequence goes on along the minus strand of OVAN01008911.1, from coordinate 13,242 downwards.
TTTAAACCGTCTTGAACTCAAACACTAATGTAAAACTGATATACTTTCGTAGTATCAGTTCTCTATGTATTAGAAACCTCGAGACTAACTTCCGTTGACTTTCGATTTCTAATCATGCATTCCTAACAGGTTTGATATGTTCACAATTCACTTAAACATCAACTTAAATTGGCTTACGAAAAATTGCTCATTTTAGATTCTTTCAAGCATTTAAACAAATACTTTTTAGGCGTTAAATTACCTAAGATCAGAAATTAAGTGATCAATTTAATTTCATGCATTACGATCAATCCTAGATGAAGTTCCAATTGATTAAATCCCTAATCACACAATTCTATATCAAAAAATCATGAATCCCTATGTGAGAACCCTAAACCCAACGAATAGACTACTCACTCATGATAATTGCATAAACACAGATCAAATCAAAGAGAGACATGATTGTATTTAACAAAAATAAGAGTAAAGGGTTCATAAAGCTTCTCAGATTCGAAGTACAAAAGATGCTTCATCTCCCTAGGTTACAAATCAATCTTTGCTGTCAAAAAGTCTGTAAAAGTGCATAATGAACCAGGAAACTCGACCCTAGGTCTTAGTAACGAAATCCGGTTCAAGATAAGTTCGGTCTGGTTCTTCGTAAAAATCGTTCTGAAAATCGGGACAGGGATCGATCGATCCTTGTCCATATTTCTGGATATTTTCCAGCCTTCAAGAAAACTTCCTTCCAAGCTTGAAATCATCCAAAATGCATTCTTTTCACACATTCAAGCTCAATTCCTTTAAAAACAACAAAGAACACAAATCCGCGCCAAAAAGATCCGAATACATACTAAAAACTATAAATCTTGTGTAAAATCCGTAATAAAAACTACTAAAATACTGACACATCAAATGTCAAGTGAGCAAATTGTCTTAGACCAACAAAAGTTGATGTTTAAGCAACTTGCGAACAAATCGATCCTGTTAGAATGCATGTTTAGAATTAAAAACTCAACGAAAGTTAGTGTTTATGATCCTTAAACATAGATAATTGGTGTTACAAAAGTAAGTTAATTATAGTTTCGTGAATTGAGTTCTAGATGATTCTTAACTGTTTCCCTATTAACAAATCTGCAATCCTGATGAAATGACTTCCCTGAAAACACCCTTTGCATAGCGTTTTTCTCAAACAGATTACAAATCAACTCGCTTCATAGCCTTCTGCTTGCTAATTTCGATTAACAAGCAGAAATATTCATAGCTTTCCGTGTGATCATTGTTTCTTGTGGATTCGATCCCGAACCACTACAACATACTTAATTGTATGCTTGCAGTGATTTTTTAAGTGAAAACTTGAGCTATCAGTGGAAAACATACTTGGTCTAAAACATAGCAGCTTGGACAACATACTTCATTTTCTGTAAATGCAGTAGTTGATTTGAGTTTGTGGCATCAAAGATTAGGCCATCCTGTTGTATCTAAGACAGAGTCTATTACTCATATACTTGGTCTAAAACATAGTAATAAAGAAGATTTTCACTGTGGAATTTGTCCTTTAGCAAAGCAAAAACACTTACCAAACAATTCTCAGAATAATATGTGTAAGAATGCTTTTGACATGATTCACATTGATGTTTGGGGACCCTTCTCTATTCCCACACCAGAAGGCTATAAATACTTCTTGACCATTGTGGATGATCATACAAGAGCCACATGGATCTATCTTATGCAGACCAAGAATGAAGTTTTGACAGTCTTTCCAAATTATCTTAAAATGGTTGAGATACAGTTCAAGACTGTGGTCAAAGGAGTGTGTTCAGATAATGCTCCTGAGTTGAAGTTCACAGAATTATATAAGACAAAAGGGATATTATCTTATCACTCTTGTCCAGAAACACCTGAACAGAACTCAGTGGTTGAAAGAAAAAATCAACATATCTTGAATGTTGCAAGATCTTTGATGTTTCAAGCAAAGCTACCTCTTGAATTCTGGGGAGATTGTGTTTTGACTTCAGTTTTTCTGATCAACAGATTGCCTTCTCCACTGTTGAAAAACAAATCTCCTTTTCAACTGCTCAATGGCAAGCTGCCAGATTACAAATCTTTTCGAGTTTTTGGATGCCTCTGCTATTGTTCCACTTCTTCTACACAAAGACACAAGTTTCTGCCTAAATCTAAAGCTTGTATCTTTTTGGGATATCCTGCAGGATACAAAGGATATAAAGTGATGGATCTAGAATCAAATTCAATTCATATTTCTAGAAATGTGGTATTCTATGAAGATATATTTCCTTTTGGTGATGAAGAAGCAGGTCTTTTCCCTGATTTTATTCAAGAAAGTTCCTCTTTGGCTCCTGACAAAGTTGCAGACATTAATAATTCTGTGCATGATAAGGATCCTGGTCCTTCTTTGGATCCTTCTATCAGTAAAAGAGTCAGAAAACAAACTGCTTACTTGGCTGATTATTTGTATGATGTGACAGAGACAGATATTCCCTATCCTCTTGCAGCATATATGTCTTATGAGAAACTTTCTACTGAGTACAAGGCCTACATTTGCTCTGTTGCTCAGCATCCTGAACCAAGAACTTTTGGTCAAGCAAAGAAGTTTGATGTTTGGCTTCAGGCTATGAATGAAGAGCTTAAGGCTTTAGGAAGTACTCAGACTTGGTCTATCTGTTCTCTTCCTCCTGATAAACATGCTATTGGATGCAAGTGGGTGTACAAAGTAAAACTGAATTCTGATGGATCCTTAGAGAGATACAAAGCTCGTTTGGTAGCCAAAGAATACACACAGGAGGAAGGTATTGATTATGTGGAAACATTTTCTCCTGTGGAAAAAATGAATACTGTCAAAACTCTCTTGGCAGTTTCAGCAGCTAAGAATTGGAGTTTGCATCAATTGGATGTTTCTAATGCATTTCTCAATGGTGATTTGGATGAGGAAATTTATATGACTCTACCTCCTAGTTATACACCTAAACAGGGAGAAGTGCTACCACCTAATGCGGTATGTTTGTTGAAGAAGTCTTTGTATGGATTGAAACAAGCCTCAAGACAATGATTCATGAAATTTCGTACAACTTTGACTTCTTTTGGATTTAAACAATCTCAGTTGGATCAAACTTTGTTTCTTAAGCATGTTGAAGGGAGATTCATAGCTGTCTTAGTCTATGTGGATGATATCATCATTGCAAGTGATGATGATAATGTAGTGGCTACACTCAAACAGGATCTTCAACAATTCTTTAAGCTCAGAGATCTTGGTGAATTGAGATATTTTCTTGATCTTGAAATTGCTAGATCCAAGACAGGGATTGTTGTTTGTCAAAGGAAATACACATTGGAATTGCTAGAAGAAGTAGGACTTCTTGCTAGTAAACCCTCTACAATTCCTATGGATCCAAGTATCAAACTTTGTCAAGACAGTGAAGAACCTGTTCTTGATGATCCTATGATCTACAGGAAACTAGTGGGCAAGCTGATGTATTTGACAATTACACGACCTGACATCACATTTGCAGTTAATAAACTCTGTCAATATGCTGGATCTTCAAAGAATTCTCATCTCCAAGCTGTTTACAAAATGCTTCATTATCTTAAAGGCACTATTGGCAAGAGTGTCTTCTATTCTGCTTCTTCAGATCTTGTTCTTCAAGCATTTACGGATGCAGACTGGGCCTCTTGCCCTGATACAAGGACATCTACTTCAGGATTATGTATGTTCTTGGGAAGGTTTTTGATTTCTTGGAAGTCAAAGAAACAACAAACTGTTTCCATGTCTTCTGCAGAATCTGAGTATAGAGCAATGGCTTTTTCTTTAAAAGAAGTCACTTGGCTTGTAAATCTTCTCAAGGAGCTGCAGATTCCACAGACTAAATCGGTTGCTTTCTACTGTGATTCTCAAGCGGCCATTCACATTGCTAACAATCCAGCTTTTCATGAAAGAACTAAACATGTTGAACTGGATTGTCACTCGGTTAGAGACCGTATTATGGATGGTTTGATTAAGACATTACATGTTAGAACTAATCAACAGCTTGCAGATGTCTTCACTAAGCCTCTATTTCCTGCTTTGTTTCACAATCTCATTGGCAAGATGGCTTTAACTTCTCTATATTTGCCATCTTGAGGAGGGCTATTGGACTAAACCGGTTTTGATTATGCTAAATCGGGCCGTTAGTGATAAACCGGGCCGTTAGTATTAAACCGGTTTTGTTTGTTCTGTTTTGTTCTTATGTATAAGTGTGTAACAAACATTTTTGAAATCAATCAGAGATTGATTTTCGATTCTTCTTCTTCTTCTTCACTCTGCAATTCTCTCAACTAACAGAATCTAATTTGACAAAGTCAATCATGTATCCGAAGCGAAATTAGCTAGTTATTTTCTTTAAACTTGCAGAAATAGGTGAAAATAATTTTACATGGAACTGAAAAAAATGAGTTGAAGAATTTTTTAATGAATAGAACTATAAGTTAGTCAACGCTTCTAATCTAATTTTAGAAGGGAAAGTAGGGATCACATATCAACAAGAGATGTCAAAAACTTCTCCAATTAAAATTATTTTGTTATGTACTTAGGAAATGTGTTAGTAATCACTTCAATTCTATGAACATCGTCTTTAGTTTGCAAAGTCTATTAGCAGCAAAAATCTAGAAAACATTTTAAAAATTCTTTTTTTAACCAAAAACAGAAAACCAGAGATAGCATGTGTAGTAAATGGTAGAATATACTTGCATGATTAGTAAAGTGAATTTTAATTAATCCACAACCTCTTCGTTGAAGTCCATTTTGACAACATCATGTGAATTTATAAAACAAATAAATCTTGGAAGAGACTCGTATCAAAGTATTAACTAAAATTTTTTAAGAAAAATTATCATAAATAGACACATTTGTTTTCTCAATTACATAAATATGCACCTTGTGCTATTTAAGCACATTTTTTACTTTTCGTTTTTCTAAAATCCCAAAGAGCCTCTTACTTTTCAATAATATTTATCTTTCTTCTCTCTTTCCTCTCTCATTTCTCTCTTGTTGCTTTTTTCTCTCTCCTCTCATATCACTTTAATTCTTTTCCTAACTTATCTTTTTCTGGCAAAAGATATTTTCACATTTTTTTCCTTTTCTCCTCTCTTTATTTCTTTCTCTTTCATTCTTTCTCCTTCTCATCTAAGAAATGGATATATTAAGATGGATATAGTAACCATTCTTTTTCCTTAATATCACGTCTACGTAAACGGTATAACATAAGCATTTGAATGAAATGGACACATTCAGATGGATAGAGTAACCAGTGAAACACAAAGTTTTGTTATTTGCCAACAAATTTAGTTTTTAAAATGGTTACTCGTGGATGGGTTATTGTGGATGTGATGCATTATGATGTGTCAATTTCAATACAATTGCCTGCAACTATTATTTGAAGTTTGCGATATATTTGAATATGTCTATTTCATTCAAATGTTTAGGTTGTACCATTGGTTAACAAATTGAGAAAAATATTATAAAATTTTTGTGTGATCATGTAAAAATTTAACAATCTCTAGATATATTTACGTAGACATATCCATCGATAAAAAATATTATGTGGACATATGTATTGATGAATTATGTGGATATATTTACGTGGACATATCTATTGATGAAAAATATTTACAGTTTGTCATAAACTTAGTGAATAGTTGCATCAATCATATTAAATTTACCATATCATAATGCTTCACACCAAGCACACATGTCCACGAATATCTATTTTTAAAAATTAACTTTGTTGGTAAATAGCAAAACATTTTGTTTCATTTGGTTACTCTATACATAATGCACCACATTTGGGCTAACATATCCACGAATAACCAGTTTTAAAACTCAGAATGAAAGAAAAAAATAAGAAGACAAGAGAAAAATAAAAATTGTCCACGAATAACCTATCCAACATGTCCACAAATAATTTGTTTTAAAACTGAGAAGAATAGAAAAAAATAAGAAAGAAAGAGAGGGGAAAAAAAACGAATAAAGAAAAAAGTAAGCTTTACAGAAAAAGAAAAAAATTAGTGACTTGACATGAGAGACGTCTCTGCTCTTCCCCTTAATCTCTTTTTCTGTTTGCTTTACATCCTTCTCAACCCCTCTTTCTGATATGCTTGTTCCTGTGAGCTCTACGGCGCGACCCCATTTTTCTCAGTCAGATCTACGGCGCAAGACGATGGAGCTTGGAGTTACAGTGAGGATTTGACGTTGTTGAAGAGTTGAAGTCGGCGTTTAGGTGCAGATCTGGTGCTCGTCCTTTTTTTTAGTTTTGCGTCGACCATCGGATCTGAGCGAGGAGAAGACGAGTGAAGATGAGAGGTTTCTCTTTCCGACATTAGTCTTGTGGTCCTGCGTGGTATAAGACTGTTTGGTGGAGACTCGGCTGAAGCAGCTTCGGAGTATGCTCTTTCTGGTCTTGGGTTTTGAGGCTCTTAAGCGCCTCTGTTTCAATATGAGGTTGGCTCCAGTTTCTTCTTGAGGTGAGGCGAGTGAGTTGGCTCGGCGGTGGGGTGCGTCCTGTCAATGTTTCTCCTTCTCATTCTCTCCTTTTCATCGACTTGGCGGGTGTCTTAGGGTCGTCTATGGCCAAAGACATCATTCTCAATTATTGCCTTTCCCTCGACAACCTCATTTTGCGCTCGTTCTGTAATCGTCTCTTCCCGACACTGCTAATTTGGTCGTTATCTTCTGTTATCGGTTTACGATATTTGGTCGTTATCTTCTATTCCCGGCACTGCTAATTTGTTGATCTTCGATTGACTTTTACGGTAGTTGCGGTCTGTTCAGGGGTATCCTATCTTCTTTGGTTGTTTCGGTTGTGTTATTTTTCGGTTATCTACCTGAGATTTTTGTAATGTTCCGATTCAAGCTCCCCTATTTCTCCTCAAAGTGTTTTGATTCTCAGATGATTTACTAGTATCTTTGGATTCATCCCGCTCTCGACCTATGGCTACTTTTGGACTTGTCTAGAATGGTTATATCCGACGTGAGGAAAGGTTCTCTCCGTGTATCTACATTTATGCTTGGTTCGAGGGCTTTTGTTGGTTAGGCTAATTTAGGCGCTCCCTGGTGGATTTGTACATGCCACTTTGCCACTTCCGGAAGATTGTTAGAAGAACCTCTTCGGTTCTGTCTGGTTGATCATCGCAACTTGCTTGCTTGTCGTTGTGAGGTAGACCCATTCATCGTTGGAGGAAGTTGTTATGGTGCTTTAGCGCTAGACTTGGTCTTGCATTGTTTCTGGACCACTGTCAGAGTAGTAGTAAGTTTGTTTTCTGCATTGCTTGGGTGATTGGGGATTTTTGAGTTTCGTCTTGGTCTTCTTAGTATCATGTTTAAGTGTTTGATGCTATTTTGGTCTTTATATGCTTGTTTGATATTTGATTCCCCTATTTGGGGTTGTTGGCTCCGAGGAAATGATGATTTCCATCGACTTAGTTTCCCCTTTTTTGGGCTGTTGACTCCGGGGACTTGGATGCTTTGTCTGTCGGCTTATGTATTCCATCTTGTATCTTTAAGTTTTTAATAATATCATTAGAGAAAAAAAGACATGAGAGATGAGAAAGAAAGAAAAAGAAAATAAATATTAAAGTAAAATAGAAGAGAGGAAAGTAGAGGTTTTATGGTCTTTTACACATAATTATGTGTCTAAATAGTACAAGGGGTCCCTTTTTGTAATTGAGAGACAAAATGTGTCTAAATGTGTAAAGCTCTCGTTTGTAAAGCAACATGTTTCTATAATAGCAATTAAAATATAATAAAGTAATTAGATTTTACCAAACCACTCTTTACATGCGTTTGACAACTACATGTGTCTCTCTCTAATTGACTTTTGCAATCTCATCAAATGTACTTAAAACAAAGTGACGAACCTCCAAATAGTAAAAAACATTTACGTTGAACTAAGTACTCGAGGATCCATAGATAATGCTTGACTCGGAAAAATGAATATTTAATAACAAAAATTGGCGTAAAAAACATATACCTTTCTAATCATTGTAACATTTGAGAAATCCAACTCGGCAGGTTCAATTTTCCAGTTTTAGAATTGGTGGTAGCACAGACTTTCATTTTGGCCTTGCATAGAGAATTTCTAAGTTAGACACAGAGACTTAAGAGACCTCTACACACAAAAGAGAAAAGAGAGAAAAATAGCCAATGTTATAATACTAATGAATAATAAGCCAAATAGCTTCTTCTGGCCATCCATCTGGCTCCTATTGTCATGTTTGCGCTTAATTTGATCAGTCCTTTTCATATTTTTCCACTTTGCTTTTCCACATCTATAACACTCTCTTAATCTTCTTCATCTCCTTCTTTTGTCTATTCAAAGCAGCGGCGCACTCATGGACCTTTTTCTCCCTCTCTGTGTATGTCCCCACATCGTTCTCCTATTCTGCATTGTCTTTACCTTCACTCCGAGCATCCTCATCATCAACAAGTTTGAATTTCACAACTGATATATGAATCTGAAAATCATATTGTATGCAAGCAAAGATTAATGACATCGAAGCTAAAACAAACGATAATTTAAGGTTATTATGTAATAAAGACTAGATTCAGAGCTTAGCTGGCAAACCTCTTAGCTCAGACATGAATAGCTTAAAACTATTAACCGAGAGGTGATCAATTCTACAGTTTTGAGAGAAGATTGATGTTTGAGGTGGTAAATAACATGACCAGGTTCCAGAGAGGTTTGCTTGAGCCAGGTGCATAAAGGGGGTATGAAATATTTTTTATCACTCACTTTCATATGGCATACTACATTACCAGTCAAATGTTGAGAAATGGTGTTTTATCTCTTGTTGGATTTATCAAGGTTATGTTCTTATATTTATCTCGAGAACCCTGCAACAATGGAGTCAGTTTTTCATCTAGCCTAGTGGCAAATAGTTCCTCTCACTAGAGGCAGGTGCAGGGTTCGAACCCTGGTTCTGTGAGATGGAAGCAGAGGTGGTGCAACCAATAGAATCATTTAAATATAAACATTTTTTTGAAATCATATATGCAAGTGCTGAACAAATCCATTAGAATGCTAGATAATTAATCAATTCTGAACCATGCTTTATCAAAATATGATTTCTTAACAACATGAAAGAAGCACATGCAGTCTGAAGAAGACATTGTTCCAAGATTTATGTCATGAATATGAAGTGAAAATATTATTTCTTTCATTGAAAATATCTGAAAAAAATTAAACCATTCATGAGAGAAAATACGAAAAAAGCATCGAAGAACATGCAATATCTTAAAAATATCATCAATAGTATGTAATAAAACGTATGAAGAGATTTTGAAGGAATAAAGTGAGACTGACTTTGGACATGATCCAAATAGTTCGCTAAATACTTCCTCTTTGACAAAGGAAAAGACTGAACTCAGGTTATCCATTCATAATTGATAATGGAGTCGCATACATCTCAAAATTGTTGGACGATCCCTCTAGTCCATTATCGCCAGGAGCTTCTTGCTTCTCTAAGCCTGAATGTTGTCTCTCTGGCCGGAACCAGAACTTTTTCATCCTTCGATTCGCCTTCACACCTCAGTGCTTGGATCTACTTCATTTAACTAAAACCACTCGCTTGATTAAATCGATATGTAAACAAATGAGGAGTGAGACTAATGATTCATGTTTGAAGCGCGATATGAAAGAAAGAGATAACAAGTTGGAGAGGCGATTGCATTTCAAAGTAAATTAGGGTTTTCGCAGGCGATAAAAGTTGCAAAGGAGATGATGACATGACACCATTTTAGAGAAACTAGTTTAGCTTATGTGCAAAGCTTAATAAGCCATAATTAGTCCATTTTAATTAGTAAGATTGAGAGAGACAATTATTATGTCATTTCATTCAATACGCTTTCTCCATTCAAAGCTAAAGTTATTGTTGCCAATTATTGAAGGGTATCTTAGGATTTTGAGCATTTTTTTAAGTTTTATTATAGAAGTAGGATATGAGATATTTGATGATACGACTCTAAAGTCGCTAGTATCTCGCAATGAAGTTATATATATCTATGGTCGAATAATATATCAATCTTACGGCAATTCGAAGACCGTCGACCATGACAAAAGACAAAGTGAGAATGTGAAGAGACTTCGACCAACAACCTTCCAATAAACTCATTTAATATTTGTTCAATTCTTCTATATTTAATTATCTTGTAATTTTTTAGAATAATTTAGACTCTTTGTCTACTTCGTTGCCTACTATATAAAGGCATGAAAATTCATTGTAATAATCAATCCATCTTTTTATCAAATACTTCATTTGTTTCACAATACTTGATGTTTAAGGTTTATGGACACTATTTGAAAAATTACTAATTTCTATTCAATTTACCTTGTTTTGCATAAAAAATAACGTTAACAAAAGTCAACTCAACCAATGAAAATTCGAACTGCATAATATAAATGGTCAAAAACAAAAAATAACATTAAATTTTTGCATAGAAAGTTGAAAACATCACTTAAAATTAAACAAAAAATGCATCTAAAACATCAATTAATATGAAACGGAGGGAGTAATGAAAATCTTATCTCTGCAAACTTTGAGGATAATTCTCAATTTTTGTTCCTTTAGGAACATCATATGGTTGTTCGGAGAGGGTTTGCCCAATATAACAGCCACCATACCAAGGTCACCTGACGGTTTCAAGGTCACGGTTCTAACATCACTCGGAAATTTTCATAGTCTGTGTGAAAAGACCACAATCCATCTTGCGCTTCCACTTTCCATTTCCATCATTTGGCCTAAGTGGTCCAAGATTATCCATTCGCCAACCTTAGAGAGTGTAATCGGGGAAGCATACCGTATCATTTGGTATCAGAGCCACTCCAAGGTTCCGACATTCGTTTCATCATCTTCTCATCTTCTAACTTCTTATAAAAACCAGGAAAAGATCTTTACAAAAAGAGAGGGGAGTGTATTTTTCGGTAGGAAATTTCAAGGCTTGAGGATTGTAGTGTTGTGACGTGTTGGACATGTCCCAAGCCACAATCGTGAAGCTTTGCGACCCGAAGAATGCTGAATACACTATTTTATTAATAAAACTCATAGTTGAATACCTGCATCCACTCCAACCTGAGCAATCTTAAAATTGAAATTAAACATTTTAAAGCATTGAAACCACATCCTAAATTAAACTTGAACAGAAACACTTCACTGTTTTAGCTCTACACCCATTGTCAAGCGTAAACGAAGATATCAACTTTTATAGAAATTAAATACCCCGTCTAAGTTATCTTTGTCTTCATCGTCCACTTAATATTCTACTGGAAAAAATGTTAAATTATGAAATCATGTAAACTAGGAAATTGTGAAAGATATGAAATCACTTCATCTTCTTTGCCATCTTCAGAACTAATAGTGGCAACTTCATCATCCCTACCAGCTTCTCCATCATTTTCTGCATTTTTTCTTCCGCCCTGATGGTGGAATAAGGATTATCATTGTCATACTCTCTTCCTTCCTCTTCACTACTTACATTGACCATCTCTGCCTCTGGATATTTGTTCAACTGTTGCTTTTTCTTCACTCGTCCACTTGAGCCACTGGCAACCCCCTTCTGAACTTTCCCAACCACGATACCCCTAATTCCATCTAAATATGGATCCTTAAACATTGTGATCACTTGGCCTACTGATACATTCTCATATGCATCTGAAAAAAGTTTAGCCTACATCTTCCTTTTACCATCAGATTCGGAGTCACTGCAGAAGTTGATGTTGGTGTTGGAAAATATATGAAATGGCCACATTCCATACTTTGCTTGGTGATAAACTTACGAGAAAGGAGGCATCAGATTGGTTTTGCTGAATTGCAGCATCTTTAAGCTGGCAATCATAACAATGCACTGAATTGCGAGTCAAGCATTGTATGCCTCTCCGAATTCTTAGTCAAGGCATCAACAATAGTTCCAATGAAACTTGCCTTGGAATGGATTTTTAGTTGTGGACATGCAATCAGATAGAAATCCACCGCAAAGAGCCTCCGCGACAAACTCTTAAAAGTTCATGCATTTGTATCGTCTTCAATCACTTTAGTTTGAAGTTTTGTAATGAATTTTTGTCTAATTTTAAAGATTGGGTAAAAAAAATAAAAAAATGTTAATTGTGCAAAGCATTTTACATTTTATAGAGATAATGAATGATTGAGTAATGATGTGAATATGTTTTCATGCATTTTAAAGCTTATTTCATCATTGTTTTATTTGCATTTAGGTTGTATATAATGCATTTAGGTTGTATATAATGCATTTAAGCATATAAGTTGAGTCTAGTTTAGGATTTTCGTCTTTGCATTGCATTCTTTTGCATTTGTAGGTACAACCTTTGGATGAGCAACTTTAGAGCTTGGGATGATGGATTCTTGATGCTTAAATGGTGAAGAAACAAAGAGAATCAAGAGCCAAGTACAAATGGAGAAGAGGAGTATATGCACATAATACGCCATTCTGACGGCAATTGAAAATGCAAGAAGAAGAAGTATGGCGGTCCAAGCTATGCTGCCTGGCGGTCCACAACATGCAAAACAACCTCCAGCCAAGGAGAAGAAGAGGCTGGCGGTCCAAGCTATGCTGCCTGGCGGTCCAAGCTATGCTGCATGGCGATCTAAGAGCATTTGGCTGGCAGTCTGAAACCTGAACCCAGACCGCCAACCTCTCCTGAAATGCAAGAAAACTCATGTTTTAACCTGGTTTTTCCCAGGTCAACCCGAACCATTTTAACTTATGTATAAATACTAATTCATTTCTCTCCAAAACCCTAAGCTTTCTCTTCTACTTTGTTCTTGTTTAATCCAATACTAAAACTTTGTTGATCTTTGTATTCTATTTGAAAGTTTGAATCTTTTCTATATTATCTTCTTTTCTTATCATTGTTATGGTTTTATTTTATGTTTATGCATGTTTTGGAGCCATGATTAGTGAGTAGTCATCTTTGTGATTCATGAGTTAGGTAGATTAGGTTAGATCTAGGTGTGATTAAGATTGCTAAGGGTTATATTCTTAAGGATTTACATGTTTAGAGAGTACTTTATGTTAGATTAGGCTTGACAAACCCATATCTAGACCTTTAGGGTTTTGTGCCCAGAAGGTGTTCGACAAAATTCTTAAGAGAACTCTAAACATGCTTTCATTCTTAGCCTATGGGAATAGAAGATTAAGGTGAATTGTAGACTTTATGACTTGTGTTTAATGATTGATGAATGCTAGATCACTATCGGGAGATTGAA
>OVAN01008910.1:0-17590 GCA_900406275.1 Anastatica hierochuntica | reverse complement strand
TTTTGTAAAATTACAGAATTTTAAAATTAATTTATTAATTTATTTAATTAAGAAATTAATTTATTGATCAAACTAATTTATTAAATTATTAAACTAATTTATATAATAGCGAAACTAATTAGATATATAGATGTGTGCGTAAATAATGTATGGAAATGTTAACTGGCTAAGTTGGTAATGTATGTGTGTAGTGTGTGTGAGGTAAGGGGTTCGAATCTTGTTGTTGTACGTTATGAGTTTTATTTTCGATTTAACCCAAAACAACGTCGTTTTGGAGTGTTTTCAAAACGACGACGTTTTGGATTTAACGGAAGTTATAACAGATTTAACGGCTGACTTTCGTTGGGTCTTTTTTGGTTTAGTCAACGAAAATTTGAGATTTAAATGACCAATTTTAAAAAGTTGAGGTTGAAAATGGCTTAAATGAAAGTCGGGGCTTTAAATCGCCAAAATTTGAAAGTTCGGGATTTTTTGGCATTTTTCCCGTCTCAAGGATTATGTATGAAAACTTATCACCGCAAAATTGATCATAAAACCAAGAAAAATGATATATGAAGTCATATATAGAGCTTTTCTGATGAACTATTCGCTGATTCCTAACCAATGTTCTAAAACATGATTTCTTCCAATTCAATCCAGAGGAAGATGGTTTAATAAAATATAACAACACATTTCCACCTTAACATCTTTGAACATCAACCTAAGCAATTTTCACTCGATTCTTAGGGTTTAACAATTTGCAAACCAATGAGGTTAGTCCATCCATATGTATAAGCTTTTGGCTCCTGTAGATCTTGGATATTAGCTTTTGGTTCATTTTTTATATGGTGAAATTAATTGTTTACTGTCGGTTGCTTTTGCGTTTAGATATTATTTAGATTTGCCAATTTATGATGCATTAGTTTTTTACTTGATAGTTGATGAAATTGTTGTGTTTTACAGAGGATATATAGTAAAAGTTTTTCACAGTATGATCAAGTTCCAGAGGTGATTGTTAATGGTTTTTGCGAGATGATTGAAACATACACACGAGTGAAAGAGAAAAAATTAAACTTAAGAGATTTCAAAAATGTACTCATTTTTTAGAAATAGCAGATGAGGAACGAAATCTCTTTTACTCGTATAAAAAATTTTCAAGTTGAAAAAATGTGTAGAGATAAGCTGTTGTGTATCTTCTCAATTACCTTATGAATAGATATCAATATTTTCTTCTACATGTTTGAGGTTTTAACCTGTTCTTTCGACCGTTTTCATACAAACCAAAGATGAGTTTGGTTACTTTATTAAGTTTGTAACGTACGACGGAGTTGCACATGATTTCACATTTTGAAAATCCCGATACCAATGAAGGTAACACACTTGCAACAAAAGATGACATCAAACATTTTAATTTATAGTGATTGTAATAACAAGTATATCAACAATGAAGTAAGTTAGATGTTATGTATCTGTGTGTGCGCGTGTGCGTGCGCGTGCGTGTGTGTGTGTGATTTTTTCTAATGAATTTTTATTTTACAGTAAACCTCCATTATTATGTTGGGCAAAATCAAGGAAACGAAGATGGTTTTCTCTTTGGAAATTATGAAATATGTCAAAGATCATTATGTCGATAAATACATCAAGTTCTTGAAAAAAGTCGGATGAGATTTACAATCAACCTTCCTAATGCATTATAAGATCTTCACAATGTTTCTCAAGAAAGCGATCAAATTTCAGCTAAAACCTAATGAGATTAGATTGGTGGCAATGGAAAAATTTAAAAGGCATCCTCGCTTGAATATTCAGAACATGGTAAACACTTCTAATAAGAAATACGGAGATGTCATTTTTGTCAAAGGTGCGCATAAAAACATTAAAAAAGCTGTGAAGGATTATGTATGAAAAACTCATCATCGCAAAGTTAATCACAAAAACACGAATAAAAATTGATATATCAAATTATGACATGGTCAACACTTCTGTTAAGATAAATGGAGACGATATGTTTGTCAAAAGATGTGCATAAACATTAACGAAGTTTTCAAGGATTTTGTATGGAAAACTCATCGACGTAGAGTTAATCATTAAGCCAAAAACAAAAAGAAATTGATATATCAAATCAGCTGTGTAATATTTCTGATGAATTGTTTGCATTACACTTTACTACGTTATAAATCAAGAATTTTCTCGGTTGAATCCTGAGAAGATGACTTACTAGAATAAAAAAACAAATTTCCATCTTAACATCTTTGAACGTCAATATGAAAATTTTCTTTTCGATTCTTAGGCTTTTAATAATTTAAGAATCAATGTGGCCAGTCCAACCAGATATTTATAAATGTATGGGTCCTGAACATTTGCTTTCGATATTTTTTTATCTGGGAAACTGATTGTTCATTGTCAATTGCAGTTATGTGTAGATATTCTCTCCATTTATAATTTGAGATGCAATGTTTATTTCTACTTGATATTTTATGAAACTTGTTATTTCAGAGAGTGGATTTTGTGTTAATATAATGTTTTTTCACGATTTGATCAAATTCCAGGGGTGGTTGCTGATGATTTGCGAGATATGATTGAAGGTTACACACGAGCTAAAAAGAAAATGAAACTCTCAACGTTTAAAAAAGCTACTCAGCTTTTCGAAGTAATAGATGAGAAGGGGATATATTTTGCTTGTATAAGGAATATCAAGTTGTGAAATATGTAAAAAGAAAGTCGATGTGTATCTTCTCAACCACCCTCCAAATGGACATCGATCTCATTCTTTGATATGTTTGGGGGGTTTTCAAGTGTTCCTCCGACCATTTTTATTTGAACCAAAGATGAGTTTGGTTGATTAATTAAGTTTGTAACACACGACAATATTGTACATGACCTTATTCACTCTAGAAACTTTAACATTTTACCTAAGGAACTGCAAATAATTTCATCACAGACTTACAATTTGTTAATTCTGATGCAAATGAAGATAACACACTTGCAACAAAAGAGTGCAGCGGGTCATATTGGTTCTCAGTTACTACAAAGAAAAATGTTTCAGCAACGAGGTAAGTTAGATGTTCTGTGATTTGATATACATTTATGTTTTTTTGTCCTTGATATAACAAACTATTTTCTTTTAGCTGCCCTGATAAAACTATTATTTTACCGTTACTAGTTGGATTCTTACGTATTTATTTGCAGGTTTTTAATGCTTTTTCGACCTCTAGAGGTAGTTTTCTTTTATTTGTGATTTTAGAGATTAATCAGGTTAAATCATCAAAAAGGATGGAGAAACATCCTAATTGGACCTCATTCATTTTACCAAGCAAGTTTCATTGACGGATCATGAAGACAAAGGCTCAAACACTTGAGTTTTGCATTTTAATAATCTGGACAGATTCTTAGTATCAGAAAATTTTCATGAATAAAGGCCTTCCCTTCATTGGATTGAGCTGACATATTGTTAGAAGGTGGAATCTTGAGTTAGATTTCATATACAAGTGGTTTGAAGTCATTTGGAGCTGTGACCGAATAGTTATAGATGTTTAAGCGAAGATACGTCAATCTGTCTCAGGAAGGAAGCAAGTGGAGCAACATTTGAAGCTGTGACCGGGTGATGGAGTTGCCACCACCGACCGAGTGCTTATTTTTGGCACGCTCCAGTCACAGAGACATTTCATGGTCAAAGAAAAATTTCAAGTCATAACTTTCGGTTCGCTTAACCGAATTTAATTTCGCAAGAACCAACATAACCGAGGACGCCTTAGTAAACCCTATTCTTATAAGTAAGTTGTTTTTAGCCTTTAGAAAGAGAGAGAGCCACAGACTTTTCAGAGAGTTACAAGCTGTTAAAAGCTTTGAGAGATCTTTTATTTTGTTCTTCGTGTTTCAAAATGTTCTTGAGAGAGATCCATTCCGTACTTTTTCATAGAGAAGATCTCTTTACTCTTAATCTATTTAATAATTCTTTTCTTATTGATTGCTTGCTATTTTTCATGCTCCATGTGTAAGTATTTTATTAGTTAGGTTTGTAAGCTTCTCAAAGAGGTCATGTACTCATGAGATGCTAGTATTTGTTTAGGTATTCGTTTAGTGTTTGTCTCAGTTGATCATTATGCATGATTGTTGTACTTGCGCATCTAGTAGTATGTCTATAGGTAGATTTTCATTCTAAAATCATGTTAAATCACCTGAACCAAATATTTGACAAGCTGAGTTCGAGGAGGCTTCGAAAGTAGACCGCCTTGGCTCAGTGAACTTATCGAAACTTGTGTCTATTTAATGCATGCTAATTATTTTAATACCATTCGAAATTTTAGGTTCTTTGATAATTAATATAGAATCCTGAACCTCAAAAGTAGAGAGGATTTAAATTAGTGTATTTGAGTTCTAGACGTTTCTTGATTCTATTCCTTAAACAAATCGATTTTCTCTATCATGCATGATTCTCTGCGAATGTCCTACGTGCCTAATGCTTTTTCCGATTGATTTACATCATTTTAATCATTTTAGGCACTTTCTTTTACTTTTAAACTCACCAAAAAACTCTTTTATTTTCTGTTTTCGCTTAAATTACTTCTGAAATTCGTAGTATAAGATCTAAGTCCTCGTGGGATCGATAACCTGAAGTATTGCATCTACGCTGTGCACTTGCAGCAGTAGTGTCTTTTTAGGTGAAACTTGACACCCTACAAAGCCCAAACTTCGGTCATTATGGTGTGCAAGCAAAAAGGAAGAGGATGTGGCTTTCTCATTGAAATTGGTGAAATATGTCAAAGATCTTGTTCTTAATAGAGACATTAAGTTCATAAAAAAGATAGGACTAGATGTACAATCACCCTTCATAGTCCATTTGAAGATCTCCGTATCAAAACGTGTCCGTCGACCAGTCTTAGAGGCAAGTTGCACAAATTTTAAATTTTTATGTCCAAAACTCATTTCTATAAAATAAACCAATTTCCCTAAAACATTAAACAAATTTTTAAAGAAAAGGAAGGAAAAACAAGGGTTTTGGTTTTTAATTTAGTAGTTTTGGATCTTAAACTCTAAAAACTTATCTCTTTCTCTTTGAAAACTCCTAGAACCCTAAAGAACAAAATTTGAAAACCTTAAATCTCTTGTTCTTGTACTAAATTTAATTTGATTTCCTTTGAAGAATCTCATTCCTTTCATCATTGAAACATCAATGTATGTTCTTAAACTCTCTTTCTCTTAAAGTTACAAGTTTTAAAATTTTATAAATTTCTTAGATTTAGGCTTTTCTTAGCTTGATTCTTAGAAATTTCCTTTAGACAAGCTTGTTGGGTTCATGGATTACACTTAGAACATGTTAAATTGCTTGTTTTTACTAGATTTTGAAATTTCAAAATTTTGAATTTTTGTGAGCATAAAAATCCAAAAATTAGTGACTAAATTCAATAAATTTGCTTGTTCTAGAGCCATTTCTTTATGTATAACTAGGATATGCTAGTTATTTTGCATCATTTGACCTCAAAATTGAAATTTCTGGAGATGATTTTTGGCTAAGTATGTTAAATCCGAAAATGAATTTGAGTTTTTGAAAAATTTGAGTTCTTACTTATTTGATGTTTTTGATTTGTTTCTCATATCATTTAGATGCTTCTTTGCTATTATAATTGCTTAAAACATATATGGATTCTCATGAGACTCTAAAAACATATAATTGCTATTATAATTGCTTCAAGAGACTCATTTTCTCTTTGAATTTTGATTTTGTAAGATATCCAACAATGTAAAATGAGTAGAATGTGACGAAATCAACAAGGATAACTATCCAAAAGGAACGAGCTTTGAAGATTCAAGAGCCAAGCAATCCTTCTAAACCCGGAAAATCCAAGAAGTTGAAGACATCTACTAAGAAGGATTCAAAGAAGGTAACAAAGATGCATGGAAAAGATATTGCTAGTGAGAGTGAAGCCACTTTGAGTGATGAATCATATGAGAATTGAGAAGACACACAAGGAGAGGATATGGTTTTTGTTCTGGTTTCTCAAATCATAATTGATGTGCCAAAGTCTCCACAACCAAAGAAGCAAAGAAAATAGAGAGCTAAGGGACTTAAGCTCACAGTTTTGGTACCTACAGAACCAAGAAGAAGAACTTTTGGACCAAAATTGGATCCAAATGATGATTATTGGGTTGCCCTTGCGACCATATGGGTTCAAGCTCCATTGAAGATTGATTTTCCAACACTTGAAGCTTTAGGATTGACAAGAGAAGTCACTTGGTTCTTGGATGCTTTGAAGTTGAGAGCTTTTTTCGAGATTTCTTTCCCGGTCTGTGAGGAGCTTACCAAGGAGTTCCTTAACACTATTGAGCTCTCATATCCCAAGGAAAAACGAGCTAAGGCTCATGATGGAGTTCTCACTTTCTTGGTTAGAGGTACCTCTTACTCTTTGACTATTGGTGAGTTGTGTGAGATTTTGCACTTGGAATGTTTAGATGAAGCCAAGTTTAGCTTAGATCATGATGCCTACACCGTTTGGAATCGCTTTTCTCATGAGACACTTAGACACGGGCATTCAAAGGAGGCAAAGATTGGACATCTAGTGGTTCGGTATGTGCATAGGCTCATTTCACAGAGGATCTTCAGTAGGACTGAGCAGAGTTCAATGCTTAGAGATGAGTTCTTCATCCTCATCTCTCCTTTTGTTGCTAGTCCTCAGAGAGCTAACTATGGCGCTCTCATTTGCTAGGAGGATGATTGATGTGAAGCATGAGGCTGTCAAGGAGAGTAGAGAGCCTACTTATAGGTCTGATTTTGGAGAGATCATCACTGCTATCCTCACTTCTAGAGGAGTAGACTTGAGTGCTGAGATTCCTATGGATTGCAATGGATCGCTGGATCTCTTTTCACTTGTTAGATCTCGCTATCTTGCGGGATGGACGCAGGGTACAGAGATTTTTGCTTACCAGTTCATGCCTTTCCATGACATAGAGCCAGCTTGCTACATCCTTCTTTGCTCATCACTTCCATCTCTACAGGAAGGTCATACTCTTTTCGACCCTTTTCCTTCTCAGATTTTCAAGAGATCTCTAGAGTGTCCCATCCTTGGCATGAAGGCCTATCATAGAGCGAAGGCGTTTTGCCAAGGCTGTTGCATGATTAAGAGGCTCAACCCCTAGGAGCATGGTTGCTTCAGATTCTGTACTACATACAAAGTCTTTAGAGGATTTTTATCTGCTTTAGCTACAGAGAGGGGTAGGATAGTTCGACTAGAGAGGATGATGAGCAGAGTTATGCGTGTTCTGAGACACGCAGTACCAGGAGCCTTCAGGAGTACTCGTAGAGAAAGAGATGAGGCAGCTAACGATGGAGACCTAGAGAGTTTCTCTTTAGTTTAAGACTTTGGATATGATGCAGCTGAGTTATCAGATACGGCTCAGAGCGACTCTTCAGCCCACGCAGGATACACTCCCACACGGGATCCAAACGCAGTTGTGAGCAACCACACCCCGAATGATTCAAATTCCACAGACTTATGAGTCTTTATCAGGTGTTATTGTTCAAGTCATTTTCTTTTTATTTTTACTTTTATTTTATTTTTTTTCTTATTGAATCTGTTATTCCCTACTGTTGATTGCTTTTGCACCGAGATGGTGCAAGATAAGTCTGGGGGGACTTATCCGTTACTGATGATGTTTTCTTTTTTTCTTATTTACTTTTTCTTTTTATTGAGTCATTTTTATGTTTTATTGAGTCAAAACATGTTGGATTATATGATCTTATGTTGTTGAATTTTTTTTGTTTTGTGCTAACTTTTGTGTTATTCCTACAGTTGTTACTAACCGCACATTTTACTGAACAGAAACCTATAAGTGGATTGATCTACCAGAACGACCATGTCCCGTTCGGACTCGGATTTTTAAAGCTGGTTTCACCTTTAAAATGAATTTAATTTCTCATCTTGGGGCTTGGTATACTCTGGATAGACTCTTCTTTCAGGCCTGACGCTAATTCCTAGTGAATAGTATCCCTTATAGTATTATTTCTTTCATATAGAATGGATATAAGGTTCGATGAAATGAGTAAAGGGGCATATATCTTTAATTTTTTTAACCCTATAGACACATGGAGACTTATTCCACTTGTGCTTAATTTAGAAAAGAAATAAGAAAAAAAGAGAAAAAGAGATTAATAGAAAAAAATAAAATGATACCCTAGAAAAGTAGGAAAAAGTCGATTCTCAAAGGAGTTTGATAGAAAAAATAAAATGATACCCTATAAAAGTAGGGAAAAATCAACTCCTAAAGCATAAGAATAGAACGGGATAGGACTTTACAAAGGTGAAGTGGCTGGAAACTTGATGAGTAAAGAGTCAATTGTTCTTAGATCAATATTCCCTCGATGAGACCGCACCTTAGAATTAATAGGAACCATAGGAGATGTCATTTTCTTTTGTGATTGTGGCTCAAATTGGGATGGTTTCTCAATGAAAGGGGAGTACGTGGAAGCTGATCTCTGTATGTTGGTGCTACTGTATTGGGATGATCGAGAGGACCCCAAGGCAATGTTTCAGAAACAAAGGTTTGTTTTCGTGTTTTCAATCTTCTTTTTAGTTCTTGATTTTTTCTTGAGGAAAAGCAAGAATCCAAGTATGGGGGAGTTGATAACACTATTATTTTACCATTTTTAGTTGGATTTTTACGTATATATTTGCAGGTTTTTAATGTTTTTTCGACCTCTAGAAGTAGTTTTCTCTTATTTGTGATTTTAGGGCCTAATCAGGTTAAATCATCAAAAAGGATGGAGAAATGTTCTAATTGGACCTCATTCATATTACTAAGAAAGTTTAATTGACGGATCATGAAGACAAAGGTTCAAACACTTGAGTTTTGCATTTTACAAATCTAGACAGATTCTGATAGAGAGATTTTCGTTAGTGATTAACCAATTCAAGTTTTACATTTATAAAGCCTTAATCAACTAACAACTCACTAAACCGCAAGAGCACTGTAATACGTTGTAGTATTTAAGGGTCGAACCCAAAGGAGCTAAGATTCAAGCACTAGGATGTGACAAAATTTCCTAAGTTAAGCAAATAGGAAGGGAGTGATGGCATCTACAAGCTAAGAGATGAGAAATGTAAAGAACAAAACACAAAGACGAAAATAAGATAGAAAAGACATTGGAACATGGGTTTAACTATCATGAGGATCAATTAACAATCAAAAAAATGATGAAAAGATTGGATTAAGCACCATTCAAAGACAAGGCAAAGCTCAATTAGTTCGCTTTGTTAAGTTACATGGGCTTCCAACTCAAAACCAATTGGCAATGAGTGGAGAGGCCCATATCACTTATATATTAGTTAGGGTCCCTTGCAACTTCCAATGTGGGATACTTATCCCTAATACACCCCCTCGAGATGATGGCTCTCTTGGCCAGAAATCTCGTTATGTTTGGGTATGGATCGATGGACCAACTTTGGGTCAAATCGATTGGATCGGGTTGAATTGTTTGAATCTGGGCTCTGATACCATGTTAAGTTACATGGGCTTCCAACTCAAAACCAATTGGCAATGAGTGGAGAGGCCCATATCACTTATATATTAGTTAGGATCCCTTGCAACTTCCGATGTGGGATACTTATCCCTAATAGTAATTGTCTCGATGTTGAGTTAGTTGGTTGTTGCGAGTTACAAGTCCTAAAGTGTCTTGTTGTGGATCGTGAATATGAGAAATGCAAGGCGTTGTTCTTCTCGAATCACCCTAGAATAGACTTCACCAAGCGACGGAAGAGGATCGAGACTAGTGAGATTGCCAAACCTTGCATCATCAAGCCCAAGCAAGAAGTCATGGACTTTGTCTTCGTCTCTTTCTTTTGTGATTTCAAGAGCTGCTCTGCATGTGCAGGGTTTAACCAGTATAAGAATGGTGTATTCTTTTCGCAAGTAACTCAGCCTCTCGAAGTAGTCAAGAACATATTGGTTAACCGTCATCCAGATCTCGAAATCCGGATTATCGCTTGCGGGTTTCCTGATTGTTCCATTGATGAAACTTGTTTTCTCTTAGCTTGTAAGGCATTCATCATTTCAGTGGACCATTCACTCTAGTTTTCTCCATTTAACACCATCAAAGTTATCATGGTCCCTGGATTGTTAGAACCAAAGAGAGGATAAGAGAGACGACAACGGACTCTGTCTTTTCTCCAACAGTTGTGGAGATTGCCGATGATAATGTAGTAACATCACCCATCTTGATTTACCTTGAAGCACAATACGTGTACTACGAATAACAGAGATAAATTTCTGCTTAAACCAAGTCTTTGAAACTAAAATAAAATCGAAATTTTGCTGATATGGCTCTGATACAATGTAGATTTAGGTATCTCAATTGTCTTGTTTTATTAAGCTCGACTAAATGTCCTAAATCCCTACCAAATAGAATACAAGTTTATGTTTATCTTAAGACAATGTAAAAATGAATCCTAAATCCCTACCAAATAGAATACAAGTTTATGTTTATCTTAAGACAATGTAGTAATGCAATCCTTATCTTCGGTTCTTCTAAAACCTTCCGTGATATATACATTGGATCACTATGAAATCATTCAAGATCGCCATAAAAGCTGCATGGACAAGAATAAATTCAATTTAACATCTATTAGCACTAACATTTAACAACTAATAAATTCAATTTCAATTTCGCTAGTTAAACATCTAATGGAGAAACGTATCATAAATCCATCATGGAGATGTATAGTATATTGAATTTGTACACATGTCTCTCATATGTTCATTTTAGAATTAAAAGTTATAATTTGATTGGTGTTTTTTTTTATTTTTTGTCATCGTAGCCTAGTGGCAAATAGTTTTTCTCACTGGAGGCAGGTGCAGGGTTCGAACCCTGGTTTCGTGAGATGGATGTTGATTGGTGTTGAGATTTGCATTTTTATTTATTTATTTAATTTGATCAAATTAAGGAATAGTAAAACATAAACCAATTAATTTCTATTGCCAAACCCCCTGTAATTTAAAAATCAAAAATTTAATATTATTTTAATTAGGGCATATTAAAAATAAAAAAGTATAGGTCAAATTTTTTATATGATCATATAAAAAACATTATACATTTTCGATTAGTTAAGTTATATGTTAAATTCTTTACTATCATATTAAAATCAAAAATATATATCATATGGAAATCAAAAATGTAACAGAAAATATTAAAAAAGTCTAATAAGTTTATTTATTTTAAATGGTCAATTTATATGTCATAAAATATATAATAAATTTGCGACAAATCTTTAAACATTATAAAAAAAATAAGACTAAACAAATTTTTATGAGTGTTAAGTGTATATATATATAATAGGATATATTAATGTTTAAACAAATTTAACATATTTAAATTTATTATACATTATTTCCTTTAGGTAATATACTTTTAATTGGATTAATAGACTAAAAAATTATTTTTAATTGGATTTTTTAATTTTTATATTTCGTTACATATTTCAAAAGAATGTATATATTGTATAGTCTTAATAAAATAAGATATATAAACATAAAAAATATAAACATACAGAGGAAAGTCTTCCAAGACAATTTAAAATTTTTACATACAAAGGAAAATTTCTATTTAAAAAATATATTCGGCCCATATATATGGAAATTGTTAAAAACTCTATACAAAACTAAATATAGTCGGACCATATATTTTGAAAATTGATATTATGTTAGAAATTATTAAGGAAAATTGCAATTTATTTTTACCTTGCCTTACAAGATTTTTTTCGTATAAATATGTGTGGTACGAAGCATGTTCATGTAATATTGCACGTTTTTGTTATCTCCAATGTCTTTGTTAAAAATTGATTTCATCAAAGAACTAAAACCGTTTCTATAGATTAATTGGAGCATAAATGTGAAAGCGTTTCGTGTTTGACTTCAATGTTCTGCATCTGGTGAAAAGCTCGAGACTGTTTTAGTTGATCAAAAAGTATTTTTCTGTCTAAATTTTAAAAGTGTTATATATAAATTTTGAAAATATGTACTAATTTTATGAATTAGAGAAATCAAGAATGACATCTACTCAAAATCAACATTTTGAAGATGACCAAGGTATTAATAAATCTTTTTTACGTTTTCATGTTCTTCTTTTTTTGACGATTCTTTTCTTTAATTGGGTTAATGAAGTCCTCTCTAGTCACATCTCTGTGCTTTTTTTTTTTGAAGCTTCAAACAGCTCGATTACCAAAGGAGTTTCAAGGTGAAAGAAGGTGAATTTAAGAGATCATTCATCTCACTTTCGGCATTCCGTAACAAAGGAAACGACTCGAAGCCAAGATAAAAAAAACATTAAAAACCAAGGGTTCTTTTTTTTTTCTTTTACAACACCACAAGTTCAATGTTTGTATGTAGTGTTGTTAGGAATTAATTATTGCTGTTTTTTTTTGTATTATTCATATAAGATTACACATAATTTTGATCATTAAGAACAATATAATATATCATAGTTTTTTTCTTTCTTCATTATAAAAAAGAGATTTTTTTGGAGTGAGCTTCGTTATACAATGATGGCATATATATGAAGAACATTGTTTAAGTTATATTGATCACAACCGATATATACACTAATGTAGAAATAACAAAAACTGATAAGTTATTTTATTGAATTTGTTCACATGTCGCTCATACATTCATTCTAGAATTAAACGTTGTAATTTGATTGGTTGTTGAGATTTGCATTTTATTTTATTTTTGATTTAATTAATTCGATCAAATTAAGGAATAGTAAACCATGAACCAATTAGTTTCTATTGCCAAACACCCTTACTAATGATAATTTAAAAACCGAAATTTAATGTTATTTTTATTAGGGCATATTAAAAAGTAAAAAATAGGTTAAATTTTTTATATGATCATATAAAAAACATTATACATTTTCGATTAGTTAAATTCTATGTTAAATTCTTTACTGTCATATTAAAATCAAAAATATATATATCATACGGAAATCAAAAATGTAACACACAATATCTTAAAAAAATGTAATAAATTTATTTATTTTAAATTGTCAATTTAGATGTTATAAAATATGTAATAAATTTGAGACAAATATTTAAAAATTATAAAAAAATAAGACTAAACAAATTTTTTATGAGTATTAAGTGTGTGTGTGTGTGTGTGTGTATATATATAATAGGATATATTAATTTTTAATCCAATTTAACATATTTAAGTTTATTATACATTATTTTTCTTTAGGTTTATATATTTTTAGTTGGATTAATAAACTAAAAATAAAAAGGCTATTTACTTACAATATAATGTTTTTGAGTTTAATATAAAATATAATTTCTGTAAATGAATACTCCATAACGTTTTTCGGGTTCAAATTAGATTTTTAGAATAAATATTATGATGAATTTTCAAAATAAAATTATTTGGTTCTTAAATTCTCTAAAAAAATTGCTACTGATTAGTGTCGGAAGTTATTAATATCTAGAATATCTATATATGTGACCATGGTTTTATGTGATCACTAACACAAAAGGTTAAAAACAGAGGAAAGCATAATGACATAAAAGAAGAACAAGGAATGTTTCAAAATTGATTAATTTACAGAAATACACTTAAAAGGAAAAGAAATTTTACATTTACATATGTCTTTTAATGGTTCTCAAATATACACCTCAAATATTAGGGTTTAGGATTTACGGTTTAAGGTTTAGTGATTAGGGTTTAGGGTTTAGCTATTAGGGTTTAAAGTTTAGGAATTATGGTTTAGGGTTTAGGGTTTAACGTTTAGGGTTTCTTTTAATCTAGGGGTATAATGGTCTTTTTCATTAAAAAGGGAGGTGTAAAAATAAAAAATTTTCAAGCAGGGGTATTTTTGAAAAACATACAATACAAAGGTGTATTTTTGTAAGTCTCCCAAATATGATTTTCAAAATTTTCACTTAAAATAGTCAAATATGATTGAGTAATATATACAAATCTAAAAGAACACTTTATCTTAGCAAATAAATGAGTTTACAACTTTAAACATAAATAAATATGTGAAGAAAATTTTGTTTCTTTTTTAAAAAGTACATCGTTCAGTTATTGAGTTTAAATCTCAAACTAATGATAATCATCATTTAACTTTTCGGGGTTTTGATATTTAATTGAGTTACCAGTTTCCCTAACTTTTGGTTGATTTCAACCGTTCAAGTCAAATCATGCTTTTAGTCTTATATGGACTTAACTTTATAAACAGTTTAAAAGTTGAATATATTGTATATGGGATTCATTACAGATATTATTACTAATGGTTTGTATGGGGTGAATGTCTAAAAATTGTAAAATCATAAAAGTTTCAAAAAAATTTGGTAATATCGTTAGCCAAACCTTTCAATCTAGTTAACGGAGTAATCTTCTCTTTACATTTAAAGTTATGTAAAATTTTTTTTCTCCTTTCGAATATGACTGTGTTTTTAAATATTTGAAAAAAGAACCAGATCACATATCTTATTACACAAGTTGTGTAATTTAGCCCTATGAAATCTTATTCATCTTTTCTTTTAAATTTGAAGAAGTGAAACAAGTTGCAATTGTATTTTCCCATTACGTGAAATTTGAATTTTTTCTCATTATGAGTTTTCTTCAATTGTATCAGAAATTATATAATTTACATCAGACATTAGATAAAATTTTTATTTGGAAACATATAGATAAATAAGTTTAAGAAATTGGGCAGCTGTACAATTTCGGCACGATAGATTAGGAAAACGAAAAGCGTATAGTACATCCCATCCAACTATTTTTAACCAACAATATGAAGATATTGAAATGGATTATGAAAGCATATAATACATCACATCCGACTTTTTTTGAAACTTGATGTCTTTATCAACATCAAGATCTTTGCCACATCCGCTTTATTTTTGCTTGCATAACATAATGACAAAATTTTATGCTGAAAAACAAAGTTCATTAATTGCTCATATGGAGGACAAAAGAACCGAAATATATATCAAACTACAAAACATCATACTTACACCATTATTGAATCACAATTCATTATAATAACAGTGAACCGATATGATTTGCTGTAATTTTTTTTTATAAGTGTGTTACTTTCATCGCAATCGAGATTTCCAAAATGTATGTGGATGATGCAAATATTTTGTATTTCCTCAAGCAATATGTTAAAATTTTTAGACTGGGTGAAGTCATGTAAACTCTGTCGTACAATACAAACTAAATTAAACATCCATATTCGTCTATGGTTCATATAAAAATGGTTAGAGGAACATTTAAATGAATCAAAGCATGCTGAAAGAGTAGATCGATGTCCATCGGAGGGTGATTGATAAGGTACATAACAACTTCCCTCTTTGCATATTTTTCAAATTGATATTTCTTAATCAGTGAGAAAATACTCATTTATTACCAGCTATTTCAAAAAGATGAGTATTTTTTTAAAAAAATTTAAGTTTAGGACTTTTTTCTTTAGCTTGTGTATAAACTTCAATCATCTCTCGTAAACCATCAACAATCATGCGTGGAACATGATCACATTGTAGAAAAACTTCTACTAACCTCAAGTTCATTCTCTAAAAAACAAACAAATTTAATCAGATTAGAAAATACAATGCATGCTAAAATAGAAAATGAAAATAATACCTACACATAGCTACAACTAACAGAGGACAATTAGTTTCACCTACCAAAAAGACCAAAAGCAAATTTACAAAAGCTACTAAAACCCAAAAGTATATACATATGGATGGACATGTGACACTAGTCAAAAATCTTTAAAAACCCTAAGAATCGAAAAGAAATTTCTTACATTAATGTTCAAAGATGTTACTGTGGAAGCAAAATTTTCTATTCTATTAAATCATCTTCATTTCAATTGAACTAGGAAACAATCTTGACTTAGAAAAGTTCCACAAACAATTCATCATGAATGTTGCATACCTGAAATGATATAACATTTTTAATTCTTACCTTTATGATTAACTCTGCGATGACAAGTTTTTCATACATAATCTTTAAAACCTTCTTCAACTTTTCTTATCCGCATTTTTGATAAAACTTCATCATCATGTTTCCTATCATAAGCTTTGACCGTGTTCTGAAGATTGGGATGCCTTTCGATTTTCCTCGTCGTCACAACTCAATTTAATTTTTTTCAGTTGAAACTTAACCGCTTGCTTGAGAAACTACGTGGAGATCTTCAAATGGACTATGAAGGCTGATTGTACATCTAGCCCTACCTTTTGTAGGAACTTGATGTCTCTATTAAGAACAAGATCTTTGAAATATTTCACCAATTTAAATGAGAAAGCCACATCCACTTCCTTTTTACTTGCACACCATGATGACCGAAGTTTGGCCTTGATAGCGTGTCAAGTTTCACCCAAAAAGACACTATTGTTGTAAGTGCACAGCGTAGATGCAATACTTCAGGTTATCGATCCCATGAGGACTAAGATCTTCACTACGAATTTCAGAATTAATTTAAGCTAAAACAGAAAATAAAAGAGCAGTTTGGTGAGTTTAAAAGTAAAAGACAACGACTAAAAATGATTAAAAGGATATAAATCAATGGGAAAAAGTGTTAGGCACGTAGGACATTCGCAGAGAATCATGCATCATAGAGAAAATCGATTTTTTTAGGGAATAGAATCAAGAAACATCTAGAATTCGAAAACACTAATTTACATCCTCTCCACTTTCGAAGTTTGGGATTTTATACTAATTATCAAAGAACCTAGACTTTCGAATGGTATTAAAATAATTATCATGCATTAAATAGACACATGTTTCAATAAGTTCACTGAGCCAAGGTGGTCTACTTTCAAAGCCTCCTTGAACTCAGCTTGTCAAAGATTTGGTTCAGGTTATTTAACAAGCTTTTGGAATGAAAATCTACCGATGGAAAGACTACTAGATGCGCAAGTAGAGAAATCATGCATAAAGATTAACCGAGACAAAACTAAACGAATCCCTAAACAAATACTAGAGTCAAATGAGTACATGACCTCTTTGAGAAGCCTACAAACTTAACTAATGAACTACTCAGACATGGAGCACAAAACAATAAGTAATCAATGAGAAAAACATTATTAAATTGATCAAGAGTAAAGAAATCTTCTCTGTGACAAAGTACGGCTTGTAACTCTCTAAAAAGTTCATGGTTCTCTCTTTCTAAAGGTTAAAATAACTTAGTTATAATAATAGGGTTTCCTAAGGCGTCCTCAGTTATGTCGGTTCTTGCAGAATCAAATTCGGTTAAGCGAACTGAAAGTTATGGCTTGAAATTTATCTTTGACCACGAAATGTCTCTGTGATCAGAGTATGCCAAAAATGAGTACTCGGACGATGGTGGCAACTCCATCACCCGGTCAAAGCTTCAAATGTTGCTCTCATTGCTTCCTTTCCGAGACAGATTGACGTATCTTTGCTTAAACAGCTATAACTCTTCAGTCACAGCTCCAAATGACTTCAAACCACTTGCATATGAAAGCTAACTCAAGATTCCAACTTCTGAGAAAATTTAAGCTCAATCCAATGAAGGGAAGCCTTCGTTCATGATGATCTTTCTGACGCTGAGAATCTGATATATGTGTATTTTGTATCATTTTTAGTAATAGTTTTGCATGGTTTT
>OVAN01008909.1:0-17592 GCA_900406275.1 Anastatica hierochuntica | reverse complement strand
ATTTATAGACCTTAATCAACTAACAATCCTCATTAAACCGCAAGTATACGATTATGTCGATTGAAGTATTTAAAGGTCGAACCCACAAGAACTAGAGACTCAAGCACTAGGAATAAGCAATATCTCCTAAGCTAAGCAAATAGGGAGAGAGGTGACGGTTGATACTTAAACTACTAACCTAAATGCAAACACAACATAAACACACTAACATAAACATAACGAATGAACCAAGAAAGAAACACAAGGTTAAAGCAAGTAGCTAATTTGCAAAACGAAGACAAACAATGCAAGATTCAAGATGGAAAAAATCGATCTTGAGACATGGAGATTGTTTAGGATTAAATCAAAGAATGCAAATGAGTCTCTCTAGACTTTATTAAACGGTTAAAGCTATTCCCCTGTCAAGGATCACCTCATTGTCGACCAACCCACTCTCGTGACAGAGGTCTATTCACCCATATCCACTACAAAGCTCACCACTCGGATTTCGCCTATCTAAGCAAGTAAGTGATAGTGTATCGCAAGCCCTTATAACCATCTAGCATCGTGGAATCCCTTTAGGCAAACTACTCTCGTAGCCCAAGATGAAAAACCTAAACCTTGTTCACTCAAGCATTTCATCAAACACGTTGAAGGCGTCGATTATCTAGCAATCTTAAGTCTGAGAAAAAAACAATATCTAGCAAGAATCTATGCCAAAACCTTGTCTAATACTCATTACAACCTTAGATCTAGCCTTAAACTACCATATCTTAAGATCTAATGTTCTCTACTCACTAAGACCCATGGAAATCCAAGAAGTGTCACAAGCTTCTTGAGAATCCATGCTTGAAGTGAGAAGAGGATGGGATGAGGTGAGAAGAGATGAGATAAGATGATTAAATGCAAAGAAACACAAAAGAGATATAAGAAAAATCCTAACTTTGTGAGAGAGAAAAGATCTTGGAAGAAAGAGAGAAACTTTGATGGAAAAAAATGAAGAACAAATCAAGAACAAAGATTTAAAGAGAGACATGATGCATAAATTAATGAAAGAGATCCATGAACAAAGAGTTTACAAATTTCAAAAGAAATTGAAAGAAATCTAAAAACTAAAGCTTAGGTAGCATCAATGTTTTTGGTAGCTTATGGAGGCTATTTATACTAAAAGAGAGGAGAGAAAACCCTAAAACAAAGGTCTTTTGGGGTCCATGTTGTCAGCCATCGACCCATCTGGTCGATGGGAGCCTACCCAGGGTCGATGGCTGGCGACCTACAGAAGAAGAGGCTCCATTTTTTCCTGGGTTGTTGGCCATCGACCCAAGATTGCTGGCCATCGACCCAGGTGGTCGATGGGAGCCTACTTGAGTAGTCTTGATGGCCTTTTGCTCCACTTTGACATCTTGTTTGTTCACAATCTCTTCCCTATGCTTCTAGCCTCTTGTCTCTATGATTTTTAAGCTCTAATCCCACTTTGAATTCACCATTAGAGCCTCCCAAAATCCATCCAAAAGAGCACCTACAAATGCAAAAAATATGGATGCAAAATGCAATATGAACCTGAGATAGACTCAAGACTCTAGATGATGCATTCTAAAGCTAATATGCTTATTTACAACCTAAGTATGAATGAAAACTAAGTTAAAACACACTAAAATATGCATGAAATTGTATGTACATGGAAAAGATGTCCTGCCATATGGAGAAGTGCAAGAATGTGGAGTCTTCGATCTCTTTGATTGAAAGGATAATTTGGGATCGCTGGGCTCCTATTTCCGTTTCTCATAACTCAGAGGAACCTGTTTAGTGTCGACAATTTTTTGATATCTAGTTATTACGAATTTGATTCGTAAATAATAGATGTTTGTATTTAGATGAAGTGTGTTCCCCGTTTAAGCCATGTTTATGTTTTGGCCAAGTGTAGCCGCTTTGAGTTTGTTGGGGTCGGCGGCGTGTGGCTTTGAACCCCCGTCGTCTCGTGATTTTTAATGGATTATGTTTTGAGTTCGATTGGTGGGAGAGTAATATGTAGGTAAGATTACGAGTTATCGTCTCATATCTAACTCTTGGATAATTACTATATCCGTTTGCCTGTTTTGGGTGCGAGTTTTCGAAAACTGAATCTTTTTGGGTTTTAAGGGTTCGCGAGTATAAGCGATGAGACTAGTTTTTGGATTTTTTATAAGTTAGATACTATGTCTAGAGATGTTTGAGACCAGTGTACTGGGTTTAGGGCAAGACCTAGGTTTACTCTCGGATTTAAGGTGTGCGGTGACTAATTCCGACTTATGTTTCATGTTCGCAATTTCGACCTTGTTCTGTCTCGATATTGAAGTCTGCAATAAGTTATCGGCTTAAATGACTTACATCAATCAGGAACCGAGCATCTGTCCAAAGACAATTTTGAAATTGTTTGGAAGTGTTGACCAAAATTTCGGTTTCATAGCGCTTTTATCCTTGTGTCGAATATATGAGAATCGACTCTTCGTGAATAGTATGTTAAGATAAGTGATTAATTCGTCCGTCGGGGCCAATCGACGGGGATGAAGTAGAAACAAGTACTTGTCTTTTTTCCGGTATGGGTTTGATAATCGTGCGACGACTATTTTTAGAAATTTTTGATCGAGTTCGGAATTGTGTTTCTTGGAAATTTGTGATGTCTCGCTTTTTCTGAAAGTTTTTCCGTTTTGTGGTAGAATGTGTTGACAAACACGTTATAGTCAAGTTTCGTTAAGAAATGTTTTCCCGTGTGATTTACATTTTTGGGTTATACGAAAATAAAAAATTTTTATTGCTGAAACGTATCAAAAAGTGTCAAGTACAAAGTGTGGGAGTATACGAGTATACGTACACCCACTCCCCCTTTTTAGAGAAGGGGGACAACTGAACTCTTCTTGCGAGGAGTTGTCTACGTACCTCTTTCGTGGATCAAGTTGTCTCGTAGTTAGGTTTGTTGCTACGAGTGATTACTCGTTTTGTAGAGTTGCCTCGGTCGTTTCAGTCTCGATGACTACAGCTGGGTCGACAATTTCCTTTGTTGTCCAGAGTATCTATTTGTTGAGAACGATGGGCTCAGAAGTTTGCTTGTTTCCTTCAGACTGAGCCATTTCTTGAGTTGACGATTCTGGCACATCTTTTTCCGAAGTGTCTTCGGCTGACGACTGAGTTGTCTTCATTCATTTGGGTTTAGCCATGGGCTTCATTGGGACTTTTCATAGCTTATGCTCCACTAAGAAGTAGAGTCACGACTGTTTTTCGCATCCTCAAATTGCGGCGATTCTGTTGGGAGTGTGAAATTTAATACCTAATTGGTAGGTCGATGGGTCTGCCTTCATGGAGTTTATCCATGGTGTTCTCATGATTATGTTATAGATGGCAGGATGGTCTACGACCGAAAAATCGACTACTTTCGTGATCTCCTTGGCCATGACCCGAAGCTTGATCGATCCGAGAGTCATTGACGTCATACTGTAGAAACCCGTGAGTGGCTTCGGCGTGGGTGTGACCTCGGATAAGTCGATGTTCATCCTCTTGAGGGTATCACGAAAGATGATATCGACGATACTTCTTGTGTCGATGAGGATCCTGGTGACTTCGTGGTCTTTTATGACGAGGTCGATCACGAGGGTATCGCTTGAGGTTTCTCGATTGCGATAGTTTCGTATTCCTCGAAAGCGATAGTGTCATTTGCGGTGTCGAGTGACGTAGAATAGTTTGCACTTGACTCGGACTTTCGGGGGTATGCTTTTATCGATGAGACGGTGTCGCGAAAGTATTGTGACCCTTCGATGATCATACTCACTCTGCGGCGATCAGAGTCGTTGCCTTTCTCGTCGGGTCTCCTTCCGTGTTTTCCGTCTGCTTGAGTTCCTTGAGACGTGGCGTCTCCTGGGGGTGCCTTATCGGTTTTGGGTTGACGGTCTGTATCGTGTATGAGGTCTTTTAAGTTGGTTATGTCAGAGATTTCTCCCAAGAGGAGTTTTGCCGTTAGCCTTGCTCCGAGAACCTTGCAGTTTATGGTGAAGTGACCTTTCATTTGGTGGAACTCGCTGAAGCTATTCTCGGCGTATGACGTGTTCCGCATCCAGGTGTTCCCCGATGTCCTACCTTGTTTAGACAGGGAGTTAATAGCGTAAATATGTGCCCCCTGGACATCTTCTCCCTCGTGATGGACATACTTGTCGTTACGAAGGATCTTCTTTTTCATCTTCTGTTCTACGATAACGTCTTTCGAGGATGCCTTCACTGGTTTGTGTTTTTGCGATAGAACTTTCATCTCTTCTTTGATGATGATGAAGTTTGTAGCCTTATGAAGCGCTTTCTGAATAGTGCGTGGTTTTTCGAGAGCTATCCACTTCCTGAACTTTGACTTGTACCAAAGGGTTTTTGAGGGCGTCTACTGCCACCTTGTCGCTGATCCCGCTGACTCTGAACATCACTATATTGAACATGTTCAGGAAATCTCGAAGAGATTCATCTTCTCTTTGAGACAGGCTCCATAGATCGACATCGGAGGTTTCTTTGTCCATAAACATGGATTATTATTTGAGAAATTCCGAGGAGAGTTGACGGAAACTTCCGATGGAGTTTCGTTTTAGACGGGAAAACCACTCGAGGACTACTCCTTGTAGATATTCGACGAAGAGGTGGCAGAAGCCAACGTCTTTTTCGTTTTCCTTAAGCTTAGATCTGGCCATCGTGATCTGAAAGTCTGCAGTGAGCTTTCGGATCGGCGGTTCCGTCACACATTGGGATTTCACCTTCCCAGAATCCGAGACTTTGGTGTTGGTTATGCGAGCAATGAATGGAGTTGAGGCACTGGTCGCGTGGTGGATCTGCGATTTTCCCGCTTTAACCTCTGCCACTGTTTTCGTGATGTAGTCATGGAGATCGCGAATCTCGTCGAGATAGTCGTAAGTTTTTTATGACACAGTCGGCCTGTACTGAGAATGACTCTGGCTTGCTTCTAGGCTGCTTCTCTTGCTCTACCCAAAAGATATTTTCTTCTTCTTTTGTCATGGGTTCGTCGCGCTGAGATTTTTTTCGTGTTGCGCGACTCTTAACCTTTCATGGGTATACGTCAGCGTCTTCATCTGTGGGATCGGATTGATCGCTGAAGTCCAAGTCGATTTGCTCGATTTCGTTTTCTACTATTTCCTTCTCGAGAGTCGGAAGGTCATCCACGTTGTTCCGCGCTGCGACAAGGGGGATTTCATCGGGATTTTGTTCCGATGGTTTTTCCTGCATGTTCCGGAGTATGTCGAGCGGAGTGGTGAAGTCGAGTCTTCTTCCCCGGAATCTGGTAGATCCGCGTGGAAGAATAGTTCTAGTCCTTGCGGTTAGGATTTCAACATGTTTAGCGAGAGAGCTAGTTAGTTTATCTTGTTTGGTCAACTTCTTTTCGAGAGTCGAAAACATCTTTTTGATCTCATCGAACGTCGCGGTGTTTGCGTCAGCGTTGAGCACAGTGTTGTTCGTTGTCGGAGTGTTTTCAACGTTTTCATTGGCACTGTCGCCGTCACGAGCTGGTTGATTGCTCTGGTCGTCTGTAGTCATATCTGATCTACCGTGTTGCGGTTGCGAGTTATATTGATCCATACCCTGAACAAATATGTCTCCTCCTTCTAGCACCAAACTGTGGGAAACGAAATTCGCACTGTCGATTTTCGTAATCGAAGGAAAGCCAGGAAACCTTAACTTTCTTTGAGGTCCTGGATTTCAGCTAAACCAAACAATAAGAGATCAAAATACGAAGAAACAGATGACGAAGTAAAAGAAAAAAGGGAATTGGAAACAGAGTTGAACAATCGAGATCTTATTCCGAATCTGCGTTTGAGCATTACAACAGGTGATAAGCCGTGACTGCAAGAGTTGTCAAGGAGTATCCTAGTTTTAACAGCGTAAGACTTATAAACCTAGTTGAATCGCTGCACGCTAACAAAAAAGAAAAATAACCTAATTGCTCTAAGTGCTAAGTTGTGAAGAAATTTTTTGTCTCTCTGCGTCTTTCTCCTTGGCCTCTCTTATATATGCCTTCGTAGGTCGGCCAACTTTCCTTTTCTGCCACTGATTCGAGTTTATCCTTCTGTGGGAATATTTCTTTTTGCGAGAATCTTCCTTATCTTCTCGATTTTTCCATATTTATCTCTAAACATGACATTTATCGTTTTTTCCATTTATCTTCCGCGGAACTTGGGTAAATCATCAACGTAATTTGGCCCATTCTCGTCCGAAATCGTAAAAGGACCTTTGTCGCGTTTTGGGCCTTCTTGGGCCGTTTTGCGATTAAGTGATTTTTACGATTTCTTTCGGAGAAATCGTTCTTCGTACGATTATACGATGATTGTTTCATGAAACGATAAGACCAATTGTATAAATAAGATAATATTTGTGTTCGAGTTAACCGTTATCATTTTATACGATCGATACGAAGTTTTTACGAAAGGAACAACCGAACAAGTCTTTACGATTTTTATCGCGAAAATTTAATGGAAATTCCGATCGAGACGAAACGAGACATAGTCGAGTAAAGATTCAAAGGAAAGAGTGATGGAGAGGACATGGTCTAGTCGCCTGTGGGCGACTAGACTTTGTGATGAGTCTTGTCGCCCACGGGCGATTAGACTTTGCTCGTGTCTAGTCGTCTGTGGGCGACTAGACTTTGGAATGAGTTCTAGTCGCCCACGGGCGACTAGACTTTGCGTATGTCTAGTCTCCCGTGGGCGACTAGACTTCGTGAAGAGTCTAATCGCCCACGGGAGACTAGACCTCGCTCGTGTCTAGTCGCCCGTGGGCGACTTGAGTTCTTGATGAGTCTAGTCGCCCACGGGAGACTTGAGTTCTTGATGAGTAGATTTCGCGGAGTAACTGCCTACGGCCGACTGGACGTGGGGTTTCGATGTTTGGTCGGGAGATGATGATCTAGGCGATAAGAGTCTCGAATTTGATAGTTTCCTTATGTTCTTTGTTTCCGAAAGAGAGACAACATTTTCATGTTGCTTTTTAGGCATTGATATCGTTGTGATCGTTTTTGACCCCAACACTTATTACCCTGGCAGTCAATAATATCTTGGAACTTACTTAAAAATTAGCTATTTGGATCAATGAGTGGTGAGGATGTACTCTGAGTATCTCTCCAAATAACCTGAACATACCCGCACCCAAAAAAAAAGTGATTCACATATTCTTCTTAATATTAACATCTCTTATACTGTGTATCTAAAGTGATTCCTCTATGTCGAAGAATGGTTCCAATTGGGAGAGCATCAACTAATAATCTTCATAGAAAGTGTTTGAGCTTTGGAGCCATTTTTAACTTCGATATAGCATCGTTATGTGTTCTGTTTCTAGGTGGTGATATAATATTTTTGTGTTGCTCTTTGAGATGATTCACTAACCAATGTCTTGATTTGACTGTATGCACTCCATCTTCTGTGTAATGCAATCTCAAGAGGTCCATGTCCGGTTTAGAGCTTAACATTATTTGTTGTATTATTCTGCAATCATGTTCTTTAGAGTTTGCTTTTATCAACCCTTTATTCCAACGATTCACTAGTAGTCAAAGATCATAAACACAAGTGATATTACTTAGTGGACCAATAACCCGTCGCGGTGGCCTTGGCGGGTGCGCCAGAATCCATGAGTCGTGGCAAATATATGTAGCCAATCTGTTTTCTATTAAGATTCTTATAACTTTACCCAAAAGGTCTCTTCCTTCTAACATATATTTTCATACGAAAGATGATTTCTTTTCAACAATCGCCTTTAGTAAAGTTGTGTATACAAAGTATCGTTCTCGTAAGAGTTTAGCAACCAGACTTGATGGGTTTTGAAGGAATCTCCATGACTGTTGAGCTAACATAGCCAAGTTAAATTCTCCGATATCGAAATCCTAAGTCAGTTTCTCTCTTTGGCAGGTCCATTCTTTCCCATAAAATCCAATGCATTGATCTTTCACCTGCGCCTTTGCCCTACCAATATTTAGCGAGGATGCTCTCAATATCCTCGCAGATCCCTTTAGATAGTTTAAAGAAATTCATTGTGTAAACTGGAAGTGTTAAGGCAACCTTTTTGAGGAGTAATTCCTTCCCAACCGATGATAGAAATCTATGTGACCATCCTTGTGTTCTCTTTTGAAATTTTGAATGATGAACTTAATGAAATCTTTCTTCTTTCACCCTACTTGTTCTGGAAGTCCTAAATATTTTCCTTGACCCCCATCATTATGATTGATAGTCCTGAAAGGCTTTCATAATCAGAAAGTATCCATTAGAGAGTCTTTCCCCATTGGGGGTGAGCATGGCAAAAAAATATAGCACCGTCCGCAAACATATGATTTTTTATAGTTGGATCTGATGAGCTAATCATCATGTCTTTGAGTTGTTATCTCTATGAAGCTTGAGACAACATGTGTGTAAGTACCTTAGCACATAACATGAATATATATGGAGACAATGGATCGCCTTGGCGAATTCTCCGCAATGGGGTTATATATCCTTGAGGAGATTCGTTCATTACAACAGAGAAGGTCACGGTTTCGACCCATTGCATTATCCGTTTGATTCACTTTATATCAAAACTAATTTTAGTCATAGTGTCTTGTAAGAAATCCCATTCGAGTCTAGCGTATGCATTAGTGATGTTTGTCTTGATCGCCATGTATGACTTTGCCCACCGTTTTCTAGATTTCAGAGAGTTTAGCATCTTGAATGTCATGATAACATTATATGTAATGTGTCGACCAGGAATAAAATCAGCTTGGTTCTCTAATATAATGTTAGGCAAGTGATGTTTCAGGTGGTTTACCAAGATTTTGATATGATTTTTTATGTGACGTTACATAACGCTATCGGTCTGAACTCACTCATAATCTTAGGAATCTCTATTTTGGGCAAAAGAAACAAATTGGTATGGTTAGGTTCATCCATCATTATGCTATCATTGAAGAAAGAACTTGTTAAATTTTAGTTCACCAAATTCGTAATTCTTTAGTGGAAGGTTTGAAACACAGTTGGTAGTTAGTTTCCATCCTGACTAGATCTTTTAAAG
The DNA here is from genome assembly GCA_900406275.1 of Anastatica hierochuntica. Taxonomy (NCBI): domain Eukaryota; kingdom Viridiplantae; phylum Streptophyta; class Magnoliopsida; order Brassicales; family Brassicaceae; genus Anastatica; species Anastatica hierochuntica. The sequence goes on along the minus strand of OVAN01008909.1, from coordinate 8,565 downwards.
ATGTTGTTGAAATAATCATGTGTAGCTTTACTAACATCCTCATCGCCTCTGTAGATCTTATCTTCAGAGTCTTCAATTGCTAATATTATGTTCTTAAAGAATCTTTTCTTTGCAGTAGCATGGAAGAACATAGTGTTACGATCTCATTGAGATATCCAATTGTTCATACTCCTTATTTTCCAAAAGTTATCGTTATCTATGTACGCTTTGCTCAATTTCTTTTTGATCTGAAAAATTTCATCCGTAGTTACTTTTCCCCCACTATAAGGTTTATCAATTTCTTTTTGTAGTTAGCTATTCATATAGTAGCAACTTGTTTATTCATCTTTTTCAGCTTAATATAGCAGTACGACAAAATATGTGTTTTCCTAACAAATTTTGTCTTCTCGACTTTTTAATTTTCCAACAACTAACTACAACACCTTTAAAACCCTCTTCTGATGCTTAATTGTTTTTGAATCAGAATTGACCTCTTTTTGAATAAATATTCTTATTCAGAAAAGTAACCAAAGGCATATGATCGAAACCTTCGAAAGGGAGAAATTCATATTGTGTAGAAGGATATTATGCAAGCCATTCCGAGTTTGCCATCACCCGAACCATGCAACATTTAATATCATAGGTGTGTCTCTTGCCAGTCCAAGAGAATCGATCTCCAATACTCTTTAGGCCATGAAAATCACAGGTAGCTAACATGTTTCTGAAATATGTGATGCTACATTCTGGTCTTTTAGGTCCTTCACATTTTTCATCATTGGAGATTATTTCATTAAAGATTTTGGCAATTATCCATGGACCAGAAACCTTTCTTTCTAGTCACTCCCATAGATAATAGTCGTTTCTTTATTTCCGGGTAGCCATAGACAAAAGACAAGTAGAAACTGCTTCCAAAGAAAATATTAATAGAAGTCTTCCAGAAGATAGCATCTCCACCACTTAGGCCTTGAGGTGGAATTGTATACGAAGAATCATATCTTATTTTACAGCATAAGCCTCTGATATAATCATCTTTCTACGTTGTTTCCAAAAAGCATATAATGTTCGCGAGATACTTCTTTGAAATCTCCTAAAGGCGTCGAACCGTCAAGTCTACGTCGAGTCCTTAACATATCTAAACGGTTTTATTCACTGCTGATTTGGTGCTTTTGGCTCCACTGCGCCTCCGTCTTCATCACCGTCCCTTGTTGTACCACTACCTTCATCCTTCTCAAGAGTCTTCTATATACGTTGTCTGTCGTCTAAGATACTTTCTACAAACTTTCGCTTACGATTACCACGTTTAGCATCTCCATCCCTTTCCAAATAGGTATAATACAACTTCATCACTTCTTTCATTTCATCATCCTCTTGTTTGATCAGAGAATGGTTGGTGGCCATAACATAGCCTCCTTTATCCTCTGTGGCTCCTCGATTTACTGAGCCAAACAGAATCATGTCCAAAGGAGAGAATTGGTGTTGAGAAGGGAGTACCATACTGTGATTTGGTGTGTTATGCTCGGACCTATCAGAACGTTCCTGACTTCATCATCAATAGGATGAACCTCATGAATATTGTGATGAATATCTCCATTCTGTTCAGCAAGGAGGATTTATTGGATCTGAACTCCGCGATGGTTTGGTTGCATTGAATCTTGGTCATCATTGTCCATGTTGTGGTCATTAGTCATTGCCATCCACATCTCAATTTTATAACATACAACCTCATGAGTCGTGATTTAGCACCCACACTCGATGCACACGCCTCCGAGTCTTTCATAACGTACGATCATAAGTGTATTAAAGCCAAGAATAAATTGGAAGTGTCCTTTGGAAACACAACAACTCTCGCAAATCCCAGTTGGCTTGAATCCCTTCATACTCCACTCTTTGTGCCAACATTGGACTGTAGTGTATCTCCATTAGTTTTCCAATACCTCGGCCAATGTAAGCAATAACATCATGATTTTTGAATTGGAACGGAACTCCCTTTATATGAATCCAAAAGGTAATGAAGTTTAACATCAACATGTTGATTAGTAGAGTCCATCTCTCCAAGATCAAATAAAGTTCGCAAAATACCAAGGTCCACGAAGGGAATAATGAGAATGGATTCTTTGGAGGGAAAGATAAATTGAAGTCGTCGTCCTTCCATGACACGCCCATAGATTCACCCATGGAGACCCTAAATCCAAGGCATATTGGCAAGAATGGCGCATATATTTTGTCTCCTTGGCAAGACATACCTTCCAATCAGGAAAAATATGTTTTCTCCAGCCGCTTGCATTACCACATCCATCGGGAGAATCACCGGTTCATCATTGATTCCCAGATCGAGATCATGGACTTGATGGCGCATATTGTTCGCCATATTTTCACTGTGTTTGCAGAAATAGAATTGAAGAGAGAGGGTGGGAAATTGAGAGTGAGAGAATCCTCTGAAACATAAGGTCTTCTAATTCGAAGTAGTGATGTTGAAACTGCTTCAATGGTCTCATGAAGTCGGAAAGGACGTCGTGGGTAGTTTCCTCGAATTGTGGCCCCTTAGTTGATCACATGAACCCGCACCGGTACAAATATCTCAACCAGTGGCGAAGCTAGAACATGTTTTAACTGGGGGCAAAAAACAATTTGCTAAGAAAACCATAATTTATAAATTGTTTTAAGCATCTATAAATGTACTCTACACTCACTCATATTTTGAAACGTTTTTATGACGGCTTCATTTGTAACATCTTCAAATTACTTTATCGACAAAACAAAAGAGACAATCAGTAAGAAACTGATCGCTCGTGAGGTTTCATAGTATGGTCTTCACAATCATCATTCGTGAAAAACATCTCTCGATGGTTGTCCTAACAACAAGTAAAGTTTAAGCTAACTTTAAAAGCCTATTAACCAAATGATGGGATAGAAGTTTCTTGGCTTCTACCGTTAGTCTTGTTAAGTCTCCAAGATTTTCAAACCAGCAAATCGTTCATCTTTTCTCACATTATCAATATAAATGTCTAGTTGATAATCAGGAGATATGCGCTCCACATAACTAAAATCTTCAGGATAAAACTTAGTCAATCTTGCGAGTTTTTCTTTGTGAAACTCACAAAATGAATCAGTAAGACTTAAAGTAAACATGCATATGATTAACTTTGAGTTTACCTCGTTAAAACGGTCATTAAGCTCATGAAACAACATATCCAGTACAATATAAAAACAATTGACATGGTAATGATGCAAGTTGGTTATATTGGTTCGTCTTCGTGGCCTCCTTGGATCAATAAAGTCATCTTCCATGGTGAAAGTTTCAGTCTCGTGCTTTTCACAAAAATCTAAAACCTTCTTGATAAAAGAATCTCATCCATCATCTCTTAACTTTTGTATTTGTCCCTTAGTGAATTCAAAAAAAGAGACAACATTTAGGATGTCTTGATCTTTTTTTTGTAGTGTCATTGATAAATTCTCCGTGATTCCCAAAAGAAGCAACATCAAGTGTAGATAGAATATAAATTCAAAAGTATGCATATATTTGAGAAGATCCTTTGCTTGACTTCTCTCAGTAATGACTACACCTTCTTCTTGAACAAATTCAAGTGTCTTAATCACAGAAGAAAATAAGTCAACTAACCGCAACAACGTTTTATAATGAGAACCCATCATTTATTTCCTTGTCTTTGCCAGTGAAGACTATTGATTCAACCTCTTTCTTGTCTTAATTTATCCACTAATTATTCCTTTCACAATTTTTTCTTGTTGACTTTCTCGCATCATATCTTTTCTCTTACAAGAAGCTCCAACCACATTCACTAATACCGAAATCATATCGAAGAAATTTCCAACTTCAAGTTGATTTTTTTGCAACTGCAACAACAACCAATTGAAGTTGGAGAGCAAAACAATGGACATAATAAGCCGAGCTATTTTCTCTTGACACCAATGCTCTCAGCCCATTGAATTTATCCCTCAGGTTTCTTGCTCCATCATAGCCTTGTTCTCTCACCATTTTTAGACTCAATCTATACTTAACAAACAACAAATCAATACCATGTTTCAGAGTTGAAGAACATGTTTCCTTTACATGGATAAGACCAACAAATCTCTCTTTGATTAAACCATGTTTATCAACAAAACGAAGAACTATAACCATTCGCTTTCTTGCAAAAGTTAGCAGACTCATCTGCCAATAGAGCAAACATGTCATGATCAATCTCTTGAATGATGGACTTCACTACTTCTTCTGAAAAACAATTGACAATATCTTTTTGGATTGTAGGAGATACCATTTGGTTATTCCCAGGAGCATTCTTCAACACAACCTTATTCACAACTTCATTTTGTTTACCTGTATATTTCACCAACTCCAAAAAATTTCTTTTTTTTACTAGAATCATAAGATTTATCGTGACCACGAAAATGCAATCTTTGCCTTAATAAGAATCTATAAGAATCAACGAAAGGGGTTAATCGGACACGATACTAATTTTTCATGATGTTTGTTTTTTTTTTGCATAGCGTGCTTAATTGATTGACCTTGTATCATCAAGTCCTCATACATTTTCTTCGCAATATTATGAAAGCTATTTGTTGTCAAACCTACATGAGCAGACAATCTCTCAGATTTATTCCAACAATCAAATCCTTCAGTCATAGATGTAGTACTACCACTTTTCTTTTTCATTTTTTTTCTTTGAATAAATAGCAACACAGACAATATGCATTTTCTTTGTTCACATTGTATTCCAACCAATCACTGTATTGATCAAACTAATTAAGATTAAATCTTTTTAGTGTATTCCTATAAGTCTTTGTTCAAAACTATGACCATGAGGTTGGCTAGGTCCTGTAGTCAAGTATTTGTGTCTTACCTCGTCTCTTTGATTAGGACGATATTCGAGAATACTTCTTCTCTCACAAGGATCTTAGAGCAAGACATCTAATTCAATATCATCAGTTGATAGAGATTTTCTTTTTAAAAATCGTTCCATTAGCTATCTGATAAATAAAAATAAATTAAACCAAAATTAGAAAACATATTGAAAAACAAAAGCTACATATATAAACCATAGTTTTTTAGCGACTTAAAGTAAACAAAAAAAATCTAACTTGAGCTGAGGCCAACCGAAATTTGATAATTCAAAATATTATTTCTCTTTTGTTCTTCAATAAGAGAGACGAATTTTTCCTTGATAACAGAGAAGAGATAAGAGCGATGGAATAAAGCCTTAAGACAAAAGACAAAATATGCACCAATTTTTGATTTGAGTTTATAATCAAAGTTCATTTAAATTGGGCTTAAATAATTCAATCACAAATAATTGGACGAAATTAAATAAGAGGTAAATTTTAAAAGGCGAAAAACGTGGCCCAAATTAAAAGTTTTCTCTTGAATGTTTTGTAATAATTGTAATGGAGTCATAATTACTTATCAAATGGGGCCATTAAAAATATTAACTAATGACAAATCATTAAAATTTTAAAATTAATAGGGGTCAGCTGACCTCATTATATTGTTTGTGTCTCCACCGCAGATTTCAACCGTCAAACATAAAAAATCTAAAGTGAGAGAAATTTAACTGGTTTTATCGTCGGAAATCGCTACTTTTGAACTATAGTTTATTTACTTTTTTTTTATCAGATAGTGTTTATATTTTGCTTTATTTTTTGATTCACGTTGTATTGCCTGTCAAAAACTAAAATTGGTATAAAAATTAATATTTATAAACAAGTTAAAATAAAAAGAGATGACATTCAACTGATTATGATTAGACAAGCATCTAAGTATAGTTACTAGGTCTTTAAAATCACCAATTTTGCGGTTATAGTTACTGGGACTTTAAAATCACTGATTTTGCTAGTGAGCCTCCATCTCGAACATGGTACAACTATTCTTGCAACCAAATAAATCACAAGCAATTCCTCAACTCCTATAAATGTCGTTTTTCGTCAAAACCCTATTATGGGATAATGCTCAAGCTTATTTCTGAGACATAACGATGGTGAAATCAATGAGATGCAAGAGGGTGAAGATATCAAGAGCTATATGAAAAGAAATGGCTGAGAAGGAATCATTCACTCTGACTATAGAAGACGCCAAATCTGTTGCTATCGAGGTTGCAATCGGCACCCCCCCCAAAGATACTGAGATTCCTGCTCCGACCACACAGATAAACAACCTCACCACGATGAACCCTAAACACACAGCTTGGTGTCGACAAGACAAGCTCGTGTTTGCGGCAAACTTAGGATTCGTCGCTCTCTCTCTCCAGCAATGCATCTCCATGGCTATCAGAGTCTTGGAAGCTTGGCTCACTCTTCGATCCATGTATAGTCGACCTTTCTCGCGGCCATATGAAGCAGATCAAGGAACAATTGAAGAAAAATGTCAAAGGAGAACCCATAATTGACGAATACATATCCAGTACGTCAAATCAAAAGCTGATCTCTTGGCGCTTTTAGGAAAGTCACTTGATCACAATGATGTTGTTGAGTATATACTTGATGGCTTGAATGAAGTGTATCGAGGAATTGATGAACAAATCAACGGACGTGACACTCCTCCTACGCTCGATGAACTCCAGGACAAATCGGTGAACAGAGAAGCGGCTCTTCTCATCTCACAACCACTTGTGTCTCTTCCGATCACGGAAAACATGGTAACAAACAAAACAAAGTCAAATTGTTATCCATCTAACAGTGTTTTCCAATAGCAATACTCTCATGGTCCAAGACCTCAGTAGAATCAGTATCAACAAAATATATTTCAAAGCTCTCCAAAACTTACTTGGGGAAGTGTCAAGCGTGTGGTTACCAGGGTCATAGTGTGCAGAGATGCCGACAATTTTGTGTTGTTGCCATTGACTCTCAGCCCTCTTATCAGCCACAGGTTCCATGGCAGCCACGATCTCATCACAAAACCACGATAAGCTCAATTCGACACTCGACAGAGGCACCATCCTGGTTGCTTAACTCTAGGGCCTCCCATCACGTTACTTCATACTTAAGCAACCTGAATATGGCATCTCCATATCATGGGAATGAGAATGTGATCCTTGGTGATGGATCTGGATATCCGATTATGCATACTGGTTCTAAATCACTCTCTTTACCATCTCGATCCATTTTCTTGAAAAATGTTCTTCATGTTACACATATTGAAAAGAATTTGATGTCTATGCGACAAACCTGTGCGGATAATGGTGTCTCTATAACATTTGATCCTTGGTCATTTCAGGTGAGGGAGCTAACCACAACGGCACTTCTCAAAACTGGTCAAGCTAAAGATGGGATGTATGAATTGTTGGATTTTGTGCCGTCTTCTACGAAATTTCAAGCGCTTTCTACAATAAACACTTCAATGATCGAATGGCATTCTCGACTCGGTCATTCGGTTTTGATCTTTTATCTTGTGTGCTTTCTCAATGTTCTTTGCTGTTTTCTAACAAAATTCACGGTTCTTTGTTACGCAACTCTTGTTCTATCAACAAAAGCCATAAACACTCTTTTAGCAAAAATACAATAAAGTCTTCTAGACCCTTAAAGATAATTTATTCTAATGTTTGGACTTCACTAATATTTTCTTTCAATGGGTATAAATATTATGTGGTTTGTGTTGATCATTTTACAAGGTACACATGGTTTTAACCTCTTAAACGAAAACCACAAGTTTTTGAGACATTCAAATGCTTTAAAGAACTTGTTGAGAATCGCTTTCAATCTCGTATTGTTATGTTTTTCTCAGAAAATGGGGGCGAATTTCAGGTGCTTAAACCGTTTCTTTCACAGAATGGTATTTTCATTTCACTTCGCCTCCCAATGCTCCTGAGCACAATGGGATTTCAGAGCGTAAACACAAACACATTTTAGAAACTAGTTTAGCTCTCTTATCTCATTCGCATATTCCCTTGGAGTATTGGTCCTTTGCATTTGCTATTACTGTGTATTTGATCAACTGTCTTCCCAGCTCCCCACTAAATTTTTGAGTTCCTTTTGAACTTCTTTTTCAGGAAAAACCAAACTATTCAAAGCTTCGGGTCTTTGGTTGTCTTTGTTACTCGTGGCTTCGTCCATACACTTCTCACAAACTTGATTCTCGTTTTGCTCCATGTTTCTTTGTAGGTTACTCGCTTAGTCAAAGTGCCTATCTCCGCTATTACATAAACAAATCGAGACTTATGCCTCTCGGCATGTCGAATTTTTTGAAAGCAGTTTTCCCTTTGTCACATTGTCTTCATATTCATCTTCTACATCTCCACCATTAAATCCTATTTTTCCTTCCTCATAGTGCTCTCCTTCGATCATTCTTCTTCCCGCATCATTCAATCTCGGACCATGTGAAGTGTCCTCTGGTCAAGCTTCTTCATCTTCACTGGTGGTTGAGCAATCATCACTGCCATCATCTCCATCGCAGTCTCAACCTATGACTAGTGAGTCTTCTATAGAGAAGTGATGCGATCTTGGATATCTCAAGCTCGGAAGAGGATGCTCCTGAACCTGAAGGAAGGATAACGCGTTCTAAAAGCTAAGGAGATAACCAAGGAAGTCCATGTTTTGCTCAGCACGGAATTGGGTGAACAACAAGCTACTGCCATCTACAAC
>OVAN01008908.1:172-17592 GCA_900406275.1 Anastatica hierochuntica | reverse complement strand
AAATTAATTTTATAATTTATGGAAATTTTTCAGAAAAAATAAATAGGATCAATTTGTAGTTTTTATAACTAGAAGGTATTAATAACAAATTAGAATTAGAATCTATTTAGAATATTCTATTTTTGGAGTAGAAAATGGAGTAATACATTGGAGGAAAACTCAACTCCATTTTGGAGTTACTCCAAAATGGAGTAAAAAATAGAGATATACATTGGAGATGGTCTAACGTATGAAATTTTTGCACTCAGTTTTCTCCATCGGTCTCCTTCTCCATTAATATATGGCAAAAAATAAAAACAATTAATACATAGTAATAGATTATAAAACCTCGAGTTTGACGTAAAAACGAAAAAGTGTGTTACAAGCCATTGCAGAGATGTATCACTTTACAAAATTACAAATGCATCACTATCTCAAATTCTCAATACATAATAGTTTTATTACTCAACAGAAAAATTTCTTAAAAATAAAACTATATCAAAACTCACATGTAACAGACAATATAAGATATAGCAAAGACAAAGATTTAGCTATACGATGTATTTGTGTGAGCTTAAAAATCCAGAGCAAAGAAAAACAAGAAGACGTTACTTTGTTCTTACAACAGTTCTTACGAAGTTTGTCCCTGGCTCGGTTTCTGATGTCGTTCGGGTTGGCTTTGCCGCTTAGTCACATACACAACCGCTCTATACATATCTGAACACGAATAAGCGACCTCGGACATTGCCTGAAAAAGCTCAGGAAGTCGAGTTCGAAGACTAGCCAATGACTTCTCTCTAACTTGGTGGCTTTGTCTTTGGTACGCTTCTTCTTCTTCTTCCAGCCTCTTCTTAATTTGTTCTACATTGAATTGCCTCACAACAACCTCGTCTTTATGATCGTTATCCGCTTCTGAACCATCTGGATTCATCTCCTCTGGTCCTCTCTTCTGCATGTGTTTATGGTACCAATCCTCAAACTGTCTGATTTTTCTTCCCAGTTCTTTTCTTGTCTCTTCGCATCTGTTTCTGAGTTTTATCTCTTCTTCTTGCTGCTGCATTATCGTGCTTATAACCGCTGCAAAATTTATTATTGCGGTTCTTGCCATTTCATCCGGGATTTTATCTAAGCGGTCGTACCAAGCATGGAGGAGTTTTTGGATTGCGGGATTGGGAACTCGAGGTGGGGAAGATACTTTCTCCTTGAGTGTGCTTTCGATAGGGATGAGATTTAGCTTTAGCCATCCGCCGAGCGATTTTATGTATTCTTTCTGATGATCTATCATTCTGCAAAACTGTGTGTGCCACTCTTGAACCACAGCCAATAGTTGGATCGTGCGTTCGTGATGATGATCGTTTGTTTCTTTCACTGCTTGCGAAACATCTAGAGATTTCAGAAGTTTTGAGATCTCAGCTTGTCTTTGATGATGTATTTGCATCATTTCCCACATCTTCCCCATCCTAAGAAATTTTCCATTAGAAACAAACTCAAAACCAGTTTGTCGAAAACATCAGCAAAGAAAAATCTACCAGCAATTGAAACTTACGCCTCGACAAGGTTAAGGAGCTTTATGTATAGCTGTTCATCCCTGAGACGATTGATCTCGGAAACTGTGGAGTCCATGGATTGCATATCAACTATGTATCTTGTATGCAAATGACTAACCGCTGCTTTGGCTCTCTCTAATGAATCCGAGTGGCCACCTCGTTTCTTCACCCGATTTAAATGAGCAACCTTTTTCTGGTACTCGATTTTCATGAGTTCACCTGCCTAAACCCAACAAAAAATTCTTACAAAATAAGACTTCCAATAAAACATACATGATCTTTGCTAACATACAACTACCAAAAACAATCAAAGATACAGATCCCAAGTTCACAAGCATAGAGACTTTTTCAGAAGAGAACAACACCATAAAAGACTAAACATGGCTGTAAGAATCTGTACTCAAAAAAGTAAACGTTTTTCAGCTACATCAAACAAGCAGAGCATAAAAAGGGACAAGTGTTGATATGATTACCTTCACTTCATCGTAAAGTTTCTTTTCCCAAGCTAGCAATTTGTCAAGAACAGTAGCATGAGTTTCATTCTCTTCGGAATCGATATCATCTTTCCCATCATCAAGATTTGGAAATCCTCTAAACGATCTATTCCATGTGATTACACGCATTACTCTGGCAGAGTGATCAATGTGGCCTACACAACAACACATCATCTTGAACTTTAGCTAACCAAGCAATGTAATATCACCTTGTCTCATTATCAAATTGGTGGATAGAAGAAACCGAATACCTCGATTATCTGCAAAATTAGAGTGGTAATGGAGTCTAGTTGCTTCAAGCATCTTGGAAACTTCATGAGCACTTTCAGAAGCTTTCAGGAAATTATCATCAAGCTCACTGAATACATTCTCCAGTTTTGTAGCCAAAGGTCTTGCTCCCCTCCTATCTCCGGCGATTCCCATCGCTTTGCTCTTTTTCATCCCTCTGAAATCAGAGGTTTTTTCCAATCCTACACTTGCTTCTTCCACTCTCTTCGGCCTTTCCTCCACCGGTGGTTTCCTTTTAACCACCATCTCCTCCTCCTCATCATCATCCTCCTCTTCCTCTTCTTCATCATCTTCTTCTTCCTCTGTGACTGGTGACTGTGGTTGAGGGGCAGGTTTTGTGGCCTGTGGTTGTTGATGTTGTGGTGGAGTGTCCTCTAAAGTGGTTCCAGGCATGTTTTCAACGTTAGGGAAGAAATAATCGAAGTAAGGTTGCTGCTGTTGATGTTGATGCTGACGTGGCGGCTGAACTGGTCTTGAATTCGCCGGAGGAGGTGGCGGCGCCTCCTGGTGATCTTCGATCATCTTCCTACTTCGATTACTACCTCCACGGCTTCTCGATTTCCTTACCAAACGGTCATGATTCTCCAATTCGGAGTCATCGTCATCGTCGTCTAGCGTTCCATCTTCTTCAATTATGGTTCCATTGAGTCCTTTACCAGACGGACCACCGGATCTACCGTTCATCTCAGGCATAGTAGCAGCGCGCTGGAGAGGAAGCGGCGGAGGAGGCGGAGGAGGGGGAAGAGTATCAGGAATAGGTTGAGGGATCGCGGCTGAGGAGGAAGAAGAAGCGGCAGAATCAGGAATCGCGGCGGCGGAAGTAGGAGGAGGAGGTGATAAAGCAGGGGGAACGGAGGAAGAAGAAGCGATCGCGGCGGCGGATGAAGAAGAGTAACCAGAGACTAGAAATTCGCCTTGGGCGTAATCGGAAAGAGCAGCTCCGGTGTTCTTAAGGGCCATGGCGTAAGCAGAGTGAGCGGCGGCGAAAGCGTTACGAGCGGAGACAGCTTCTTTCATGAACTGCTTTCGCTCTTTGCAACGAGTAACAGCTTCTTCGTTTTCGATCTTGGATTGAGCACAACCCATCTTCGTCTTCTTCCTCCTCCTCTCAGGTTCGCTCTCACAATAGTTACTCTGAGATCGATCTGAATCAATGGAGAATGGAGAGAGAGAGACGAAACTACGAAAGCTTAGTATTGAAGCTCTGGTGGAATAATAGAAAGAGACGACGTCGTTCCAGTTGTAAGAAAAGGCAATGTCCACTTTTTTTTATTTTCCATTTTTCGTTGGGCAACAAAGAGGTAATGACGTGGATAAAGCAAAAGGAAACGAACGAATATAACGTTTTCTTTTTCACTTTTCAAATTGTTTTCTTGCCGGTTAATTTCTTTCTCTTTTTAATTCGAAGATTCCAATCCAAAATTCACCAGACTAATTTCCATTTCAAAATTTAGGAAACGGATATTTTGAGAATTTATACTATTTCTACACAAAGACCATACCGATTTTTGCAAATTGGTTCACGAAACTAATTTTCGTATTTCAAAATTTAGGAAACAGGTGGCAAATGGGTTGAATTAACTTTTGCAAATTGGAATGGTAATATCAGATGGGTTGAATTACTACAGTAACAAATTAGACGGTGTGTTTCTGGCATAGAAACAAAATTCTTCACACACCAAAATATTATTACTTTTTTTTACAAAAATATATCGTTAAATTATACTCACTCTTCTCAAAAATGGAAAAAAGAAAACGGTACGTTAACTAATCCGATTATAGAATAATTTAAAACTTAATTCACAAATACATTCGTTCTTTCGAAGTAGATAACCTATAAATAGGATTTTTTTTAGAAATTATAAAGGATAACAAAAAGAAACTAATTAATCAGATAGTATCGTTCTTTTCATCATGATTTTTTTTGTAGACAAAAAATACTAATTAAGTTTTTTTTGACTTCCAAAAAACAAAATTACCTTCCTATTTTTTTATTGTTTCCCTTAACAAATGAAGGTGTTTTTGTAGAAACTCACGATATTATTTTAATACCTTTTCGAAATGTCCACAAATTTAATTATTGTTTTTGTTTGGTTTTTCACCTAATTGACTTTTTCTGGTTTAATAAAATAGAGTTTTTTTTTTTTGATAGATAATAAAATAGAGTTTTTCTATTGTAGACTCTTCTAGGAATACTTTTCTAGAGACAAAATGAGTTAGATCACTCCTCGACTCAATTCATCATGAATTCAATTTTTACAGGTTACTTATAAAGTGAATTTGCATGATAAAAAGACATTAACTAAAAAAACAACCATGGTAGTTTTAATAAAAAGAATAATATTAAAATATTGAAAAGAGATTATAAATTATAAAAATACGTCTAAAACAAGTTGCAGCAGCGAAAGCTCTCTCTCCTCTGTTCTCTTTGTAACATCCTTCGTAGAGAGAAAGAGCTTTAAATCTTTTTGTTTTAACCTTTTTTGTTACGAATCACCGGTTTTCTTCGTCGATTCATTCGGCGACTTTCTCTCCTGATTTACCGAATCTCTTTTTTGATGCGTTAAACGAATTAGTTTTTTGGTGTGTTAATAATTCGATTTTGCAGCGAATATTGGAAAAAATTCTTTCAATCTTAGCCTGTTAAAATCGATGCGTTAATTATACTTGCGATTCTATATTGGACTTTCTCTTCTTCCTTCACGAGGGTTTTCTTTGCTAATCTTTCTCTGTTGGATGCTTTTCAATTTTCCCTTGTTTAACGCCTTGCTCTTTAGCCTTTATGTCTTTGTAGACAGTAAAAATACGGAGATGAAGTAACCGGATTTGGAGCGAGACACCTCTGGACAAGAGATGAAATTGGACTGATCGACGGCAGAAAGATTGGTTTGCCAAGGTAAAGAAAGCTGAAGGAAGGTCTCAGAAGAGGATGGTTGATATGTGGCGACTGAGAAATATCATAGATAAGCTGAAAATTGTCTATGACGAGTTTTCGGTGAACAGTTCAGGCGATGAATCGGTGGCAATTCGATGATGCAATCGCTTGTAAGCATTGCTAACAGGTGTCCATTACTGTCCACGTGGAGAGATCGCATCAAGCGACAGAAGCTTCCCGGAAGTTGCCTAAGCTGGATAGATGTTCACTTCCCAAACGAATTGGAGTACATGTTTATCTTTTATTTTGTTTGGGCTTAGCAAATATAAATTTAAAACCATCTCTCTTGTAACAAATGCCCATTGGGCTTAACGAATTCTGAATTTGGCTGGAAAAAAAACAAGTTGTAGCATATTTTTTTCCTTCGAAGAGTAAAGATTGAGGGAAAAGCAAACAAAAAAATGAGATGATTAGATAGTAAAATAACAGTTCTTAGTTAGCACCTTCAATTTCTGTTTATTGTACAAGCTACTATATTCAACCTCAAATTTAGATTATCCAAATCACGAGCTTAATGAGTAAATCTCATAGCTAATTGAAATGTTAGAAACCAAAAATTCTTTTTGTTAGGGTTCCTTCTTTGCTAAGTGCGATTTCGACTCTGTTCTGTGTGGTTTTAAATTTCGAAATCAATCATCAAATTCCAATCTCTCTTAGCCTTAATCTTATCCTCTTTACCTCAATCATGTCTCGAGAGCTCTGGTAATCGCTCCAAATTTTGGGATCGGAGATTCAACCCCTGCAACTATCCTGGGAGGCCCATCGGCGTAGGGATGCTGACAATAACTTGATTATTCTGATTAGGGTTCTTAACCCTCACCATCATCGGCCTGATGGAACGAAGACGACGCTTCTCAAGGCCTAACTGATGGAGAGCCAAGCCACTGCGAGGATATATGATGAGACCACAATGCAATTTTTCTTCAGGAAGGAGAGGTACCTCCAAGTAGTCTTTGATAATGGGCCATGAATGTTTTGTGATTGGATAGTGGTGATGGATAAATGGTCGAGGAGGAATCAGTCGGACTTCATGCAACAATTATATTTATGGGTTCGTGTAGACAATATCCCTCTCGATTTCTATGATGTGCATATGATTGAAGAAGTAGGTGAATTCCTGGGAGAAGTCAAGGATGTTAGAATCCAAGAACCAAAAAAGGATTCACCAGAAAAGATATGGATAAAGATATTAATGCCTACTACTGCAAAACTCATCTTGTAAGGTATGTTGACTTCCGAAGATATCAGAACCCCATCATGGTTAGATTCAATTTCATGAAACTTCGGAAGTTCTATTTCATGTGTGGTGCGCTTACACATGAGTCTACTGATTGTCTGGATAGACCTCTAGTTCCGGTGTTCCCTCTCTTACTTATGGATGATGGAGGAAATGGGCAAGAGCAAGTTCATACATCAAATGATATGCAAAATTCAAAGGAGAATATGAACCATGGGCTATAAAACCAATACAATCTAGACAGTGAACATAGAGATGACACCATGGGTGAGAACTCAATCTATGTACCTGGTGGGGAAAGGCAATCTCACAATGAAGTAGTGGAGAGGTCAGAGGCTAGACCAGCTCTAGAGGAACCAAGACCTCTAGCTATCACACCAATTACTGTTAGAGAAGTAGGTGAATCCTCTACAATGAGAATGGGGCTTAAAAGGAAAGTTGAACCAATAATAGAAGAAGATTAAGGAGTAGCAAGTAAGCAGAGGATTTATGGAGAATTTTCAGAATCTGATTTACCTTTAGCAACACACAATGATCAAGTCAATCTGGAAGAGACTCAGTATGGCACCAACCAACTTCATCAGGAACTTACACAACATGAAGGGAGGGTGGCGATCCTGAAACCACCCTCATTATCATGAGGCTTTTGCATTGGAATTGCCAGGGGATTGGGAGCTCTGGCAGATAACTTTTTTCTGGTATTAGGAGTAAGTATATCCTAGTATTATGCTCCTAACATAAACTAAGAATAGGGATCACGTAGTGCAAGAATTAGCTCGAAAGCTTATATATTACTACTCTTTTATTTTGTCTCCTAATGACCTAAGTGGTGGCTTGGCAGTCTTTTGGGATGAGGGTGTTAATCTATCTTTTGTTTATACACCCTCTATGTATAATATGGATTTGTTAATAGAAGATGAAGATGTTATGTATATCTTATCTTATATCTACGGATATCTAAATAAACAGCTTAGAAACATGCAACAGTAGCGGATAATAAGTAGTGAAGAAGAGGGTTTGCATGTGGGTAGACCAAGACTTTTATTTAGAGATTTTAATGACATCTTGGATATGTAGAGAAGACCAAGAAGGGCATAACATACCTTTGCTACTTTCAGAGCTTTAATTAATCAACTTGGTTTGCAGGATATAAAGACTTATGGAGGCAAGTTTACATGACAGAAAGAAGGTAGAAGCACAATGTCAAAACAAGGATAGATCGTGTCGGGTCTAATGTAGAATGGTGCAATGTCTTCCCCAAAGCGTTTGTGAAACTCCTCAATTGGCAATGTTCAGATCATAGGTCACTGCTACTCTATACATCAGACCAAAGATGGGAAGGTAAAAAACTATTCAAATATGATAATAGATGGAATAATGATATCGAGGTGCATCAAGTTAGTCAGAGAATTTGTGAATCCTCACCTTATATGTCTACTACTCATAGTTTGCCTCATATGTTAAAGAGTTGCATAGGTAGTCTATAAAAATGGAAAAAGGAGCAAAAACCTTAATGCTAGGAAAAAAAATTGAAGAGTTGCAGATGCAGTTAGATGATGCTTATCAAGCAGTTTCTTTTGACACTGAGTACATTAATACTCTCAAAACCAAACTGGATGGGGAATATAGAAGAGAAGAAGAGTTCTGGAGAGTTAAAAGCAGAGTTCAATGGCTGAGAGGACGGGACATGAATACAAAGTTTTTTTCACGAAGTTGATGTATTCGTATTTTATAGGTTTTTATTGTGGTTTTATTTGAGATATATGGTATTTTAGTATGTATTCAGTTCTCTTTAGAGCGGTTTTGTGTTCTTCAGTGTTTTTACAGGTAATGAACTTGATTGTGTGGAAAGATCACATTTTGGATGGATTTCAAGCATCGAAGGAAAGGCTATTGAAGAGTTGAAACATCCTGACAAAATGACAGGGATTGATCGATCCTTGTCACGACGCAGACCAAGTTTTTAGAATCAAACCGAGATTTCGAGAACCAATTACATGTATTATATCAAGACTCGTGTTTTACTTTTCATTATGTTGTTTTCTGCGTTTTTGAGTAAGAGAGAACCTTTGTAACCTAGGGGAGAAGATCAACTTTTTTACTTCAAACTGGAGAAGAATTATGAACCCTTTCTTTGTCTTTTATTCAATAACAATCATGTCTCTTTTTGATATGTTTTGTGATTGTTTAATTGGCATGTGTGAGTAGTTCTATAGTTGGGTTTAGGGTTTCTCGTAGGAGATTTCATGAATATGTGATTGTTAGGTTGTTAGATCGGGGAATTATCAATTGATCTTCGTTTATATTTGTGTTTATTGCTTGAATTTGCTTGATCACCTAGTTCATGAACCTAGGATATTTCACGCACCGAAAGTGTTTGATGAAATTTCTGAAAAGAAGATAAGTAAGCAAATTGTCTTAGACCAACGGAAGTTGATGTCTAAGCAATTTTTGAACAAATCAATCCCGTTTAGAATGCATGTTTAGGATTCAAAACTCAACGGAAGTTAGTGTCTAGGATCCTTTAACATAGGTAGTTGGCGCTACGGAAGTAGGTTGACTATAAATTTTTGAATTGAGTTCAATATGGTCCTTAAAAGTTTCCCTGACAACAAACCTACAATCCTGATAAAATGATTTCCCTGAGAACACCTAATACCTAGCGTTTTTCTCAAATTGATTTACAACTTATGTGTTTCTTTGCTTCATTTTTGCTTGATTCCAAAATTTTGAATCATTCTACAACTCTTCCTTTTCGCTTTAGCCTGCGTTTGATATGATAGTTTTCCGTGCAACATTTGGCCTATATGGATTCGATCCCGAACCACGACAATGTACGCGTCTGTACGCTTGCAGTGTTTTCTCGGGTGAAAACCTAAGCCATCAAGTTTTCTGGTGCCGTTTTTGGGGACCAATAGGTCTTCTTAGAACTTAGGATCATTGCGTGTCTAAGGCATTTATTTTACTTTTTTAATCTCTTCTTTTTATTCTTTGTTTTTGTACTTTCAAGTGCATGAACAAACCTCATACTAGAAGCCAAGGAAAAGCAAATCTTCTTAAATTTGAGCAAGAATTTGGACGTCTAGAGAGGCAGAAGAGGAAGAAGAAACTACTTGAGAGTATTCCGGAGTCTGAGTTCGAAGAAATTATGGGTGACCATATGGAGAATCTTCATATTCGAAACAATCCTCTCTTCCCTGGAGCACTTCCAGGAATCGACCCACCTACTAGAGGTGGCAATAACGCTGATATTCCACAGAATGACCAGCAAAATGTTGCAGCTACGGGGCAACACAGTGCAAATCAACCTAAATAGAGGGTAACTTTGGCGCAATATGACACTCCTGAGGTGTTCTATGCGAATCGTGCTGGGATTCGTCTGCCACCTATTGAAAAGAGAAACTTTGAGATCAAGACTGGTCTCATCAATTTGGTGCAGCAGAATCAGTTTCATGGATTGCCATCCGAGAACCCTATGCACCACTTGGACAAGTTTGAAGAAATATGCAATACAATTAAGCACAATGGGGTACCTGTCGAAGCTCTGAAATGCAGGTTGTTCATCTTCTCGTTGAATGACAAGGTTATGAGATGGTACAATGGTTTGGAGCTAAATTCTCTGACTACCTGGGAAGGAATTAAGGCAACCTTTTTGGGGGCATTTCTTCACGAAGTCTCGATCTATGTCTCTCAGAAACAAGATCAATAGATTTCAATAATTGGGTACAAAGAGTTTCCATGCAACCTAGGATAGATTCAAGGAGTATACTAATGATTGACCACATCATGGTTTCACAGATTGGAATCTCCTTAACATTTTGTACAATGGGGTTGAGGAGAAATATCAGAATGTCATGGACACTGCGAGCAATGGTGACTTTATGATGAAGACTGTGGAAGAAGCTTACATGTTGGTGAACAATATGGCGAATAGCCAAGCTAATCGAAAATCTAATTTTGATCGAGGTAGAGGAATTGTAGCAGTAGACGCAAATAGGATTGATGATTTGTAGTCAAAGCTTGATGAGCTGATGAGAAGAGATCAGAAAGGAGTACACTTCGTTTGGGAACAAAATGATGCACCTGTGTTCCAAGAGCAGAAATTGGGACAAATGTATCAAGAGCTCATGTCTGAAGAGCTTAACGGCAGTCAAGTATACGTGAATTACATTGGAGGTCAAGGAAACTTTGGAAACAGAGGTTTCAATCAACATAACCAATTCCTAAAAAATGTCATACCAATAGAACCAGAGTGTATTTAATCTTGGATATCAGAATAAGAATCAGAATCAGAAAAACGGTTTTGGGAACAGTGGTTATCAACAGAAGCAACAATATGGTTCAGGAGGTTTCAGGAAAAATTACTAGTCAGGTTATTAGAATCAGAACCAAGGACAATCTTCCACATCTTCCTAAGATAGTGAACTGAAGAAAATGCTACAACAAGTGCTGGAAAATCAATCTAAGTTCGTTGCGGACATAAATCAGAAAATGGAAAACATGTATAGTGATCTCAATGGGAAGCTCGAGATGTTGAATACTCATATGAAATTTCTAGAAACACAGGTTGCTCAAACTTCTGCGAGCAACAGAGCCCCTCTAGGCGTCATTCCAAACAAACCGCAAAAGAACTCCAAAGAGTATTGCTGTGATATTACACTGCAAAGCGGCAAGGAAGTGAAGAATTCGTCTAGAAACCTCAAGGACAAGAATCGATCGATCCCTGCACTAGGAACGATCAATCCATGCCTCTTAATGCCTCAGACCAGAAGGACATGGATCGATCGATCCCTGCACCAGGATCGATTATCCATGTCATGGCGTGAATACATCTGATTATGATGATAAAACAAAGCTATTGGGGGGTTGAGGAAGACTATGTACCACCCCCAACTTATGTCCCTAAGCCTCCATATCCATCAAGACCCCGTCAAAAGATCAAGGAACGCGACTACGAGAAGCTAAAGAATCTAGTCGGTGAGTTACATGTACGATTGTCTTTTGTAGAGGCACTCAAGATGGTACATATCTTAAGAGGTACATTAAGGAGATTCCTTCAAAAATAATGACATTGGAACAGGGCGTATCAGTGCTTACTACAGAGTGTAATGCAGTTCTACAGAACATTGCTCCAGAGAAACGCGAGGATTCAAGTCCTTTTGTACAACCTTGCAAGATTGGATTGCTTACTTTTGAGCGATGTCTTTGTGATTTGGGATAAGGAGTCAGTGTAATTCGCTTGTCAGTATCTCAGCGGTTGAATCTGATAAACTACAAGCCCACAAGAATATCATTGGTACTTGCAGATAGGTCGATACGAAGACCAGTGGGTATTCTACACAACATTCCCGTTGGAGTTGGAGAGGGATATGTGTTTACAGATTTCGTAGTCCTGGAACTTGAAAAAGAACCCAAGGATCCTGCTATCTTGGGAAGACCATTCTTGTCTACTGCTAGAGCTATGATTGATGTGCAGAACGGTCAGATAGATCTCCGTCTTGGGAAGTTGACTATGAAGTTCAAAATTGAGAAATCCATGAAGAAGCCTACCATGTATGGGCAGAATTTTTGGGTCGACACAATTGCTGATGTGATCGAGGACTCTGCTGAAGAGATATACACAGAGGACCCACTACGAGTTGCTTTGACTCAAATTGAGAGCGAACATGGGTTCCTGAATGAAGATACTTATGAGGTTGCCGTGTTGTTGGACTCTTCACCTACTATAGAGAAGCAGGTCGCATACATCAAGCTCGAAGAGCCATCTCCTACGACATCTACCTCCTTAGTGGTGAGCCCAAAATCTGATTGGAGCGAGCTGAAAACTCCAAAACTCGAACTCAAACCACTACGTGCAGGACTAAGGTACATTTTCTTAGGTCCTAACTATACATACCCTATGATTGTCAATGCTAACTTGAACAATGCTGAGACTGCCTTACTTCTTACGAAGTTGAGGAAGTATAGAAAAGCACTGGGATATTCTTTGGATGATATCACAAGTATTTCTCCAGATCTCTAAATGCTTAGGATCCACTTGGAGGATGAGTCCAAGACTTCTATCGAACATCAAAGGAGACTCAATCCTAAGCTAATGGAAGTTGTCAAGAAGCAGATTCTGAAACTTTTGGGTGCAGGTGTGATCTATCCCATTCCGACACATAGGTATGTCCGATACACATGGTACCAAAGAAAGGTGGGATCACTGTTATCACTAATGAGAAGAATGAGCTCATTCCCACCAGGACTATTATAGGCCACATGATGTGCATTGACTACAGAAAGTTGAACTCAGCCACGAGAAAGGATCATTTTCCACTTCCTTTTATTGATCAAATGCTTGAAAGACTTGCCAATCAACCTTATTAATATTTTCTTGATGGCTATTCAGGTTTCTTTCAGATTCCTATCCATCCGACGGACCACGAGAAAACCCTATTCATGTGTCCTTATGGGACATATACTTACCGGAGAATGCCATTCCGACTATGCAATTCACCAGCGATCTTCCAACACTGCATGATGTCTATCTTCACTAATTTGATCGAAGATATCATGGAAGTTTTCATGGATGAATTTTCTGTATATAGTTCTTTGTTTACTAATTGTTTGTCTAACCTTCGCAAGGTTTTAGAAAGATGTGAAGAGAAACATTTGGTTCTAAATTTGGAAAAGTATAACTTTATGGTGCATGATGGAATTTTCATTGGCCATAGGATCTCGGAGAGGGGCATCGAAGTTGACAGAGCCAATGTAGAAGTGATGACGAGCCTGCAACCTCTTACATATGTCAAGGATATTCGCAGCTTCCTTGGACACGTAGGGTTCTACAGACGGTTTATCAAGGATTTTTCCAAGAGAGCCAGACCTCTGACTCGATTAATCTATAAGGCTATCAAATTTGACTCTGATGTTGATTGTTTGTTAGCCTTTTAGACAATCAAGGAGGCACTAGTGATCACTCCAATTGTGCAGCCATCAGATAGGGATTTACCTTTTGAGGTAATGTGTGACGCTAGTGATTATGCAGTAGGTGCAGTGTTGGGTCAGAGAAAAAATAAGAAGATCCATGTGATTTACTATGCCAGCAGAACGCTTGATGACACTCAGATCAAGAATGAAACTATAGAAAAAGAGATATTGGTTGTGGTATATGCATTTGAGAAGTTCAGACAATATTTGGTTGGATCCAAAGTCATTGTTCAAACCGATCATGCGACTTTGAGGTATCTTATGTCTAAAAAGATGTTAAAGTAAGACTGTTGAGATGGATATTGCTGTTATAGGAATTTGATCTGGAAAATCGGGACAAGTGAGGCATCAAGAATGGTGTTGCTGATCACCTTTCTCGTCTACGAGTGGAAGCTGAGACTCCACTTGATGATAGTCTTCCAGAGGAGAATGTCTACATGGTCACCCTTCTGGAGGATGAGTATATGAATGAAGCGGATGTTTTTGCCATTAGACAGATCCATGATGAGATTTCTTAGTTCGCAGACTTTGCGAATTATCTGAGTTCTGAAGTAGAGCCACCAAATTTTGCAGGCTACAAAAAGAAAATTTTTCTCAGAGACGTCAAACATTACTTTTGGGATGATCCATTTCTCTACAAGAGATGTTCTGATGGATTTTTTTCGCAGGTGCATTCCAGAGTCAGAAGTGCAGGGTATTCTCAATCATTTCCATGGTTTAGAATATATTGGACAACTCGCTACCTTCAAGACGATTTTGAAGGTACTACAAGCAGGTTTTTGGTGGCCTACTATGTTCAAAGATGCCCATGATTTCGTTTCGAAGTGTGATGCTTGTCAGATAAAAGGCAATATCAGCAAAAGGAACGAGATGCCTCAGAACTTCATTCTGGAAGTTGAGGTATTCGATGTTTGGGGTATTGATTTCATGGGACCATTCCCTCCATTCTATGAAAATCAATACATCTTGGTTGTTGTGGACTATGTGTCCAAATGGGTTGAAGCACCGGTCAGCCCTACAAATGGTGCCAAGGTCATTTAAAAGATGTTTAAGTCGGTGATCTTCCTGCGATTTGGAGTTCCCATAGTTTTCATCAATGATGGGGATCCCATTTCATTAACAAGCTTTTTGAGAGTATGCTGAAAAAGCACGGAGTTCGACATAAGGTAGCTACACCTTATCATCCTCAAACCAGTTGTCAAGTGGAGATTTCCAACAGGAAAATTAAGGGAATTTTAGAGAAGACAGTTGGCAAGACGAGGAAAGATTGGGCTGTGAAGGTCGATGAAGCACTATAGGCATACTGTACTACATTTAAGACTCCCTTAGGCACAACTCCGTATCATTTGGTCTACGGGAAGTCTTTTCTTTTCCTGTTGAGTTAGAGTACATTGGATTATGTGCTATGAAGTTGATGAATTTTGACATCAAGCTTGCAACTGAGAAGCGATTGATGAAAATCAATGAACTTGATGAGATACGCCTGAATGCTTATGAGAACACAAGAATCTAAAAAGAATAAACAAAAACATTCCATGATAAGAGAATCATTCCATGCCACTTCGCTGCAGGAAATCATGTACTCTTATTTAGCTCACATTTGAAATTGTTTCCAGGAAAGCTCAAATCGCATTGGTCGGAAACATTCATGATTGCTGAGGTTCGACCATATGGAGATGTCGTTCTTGAAGATAATGGATGAAGATTTAATATGAATGGCCAGAGATTGAAGTCATACATTGCAGACGCACCACCCGAAGAAGGAATGTGAATTCCTTTAACGGATCTACCTACCGTCTGACCTCATTATAGTCCAGCTCGTGACGTTAAACAAGCGCTGAGTGGGAGACAAACCACTAGGTAGTTTTTGTCTTCATTTAACTAGATTTTTTTGTGTTTTTCGTTTTTTGGTGTTTTTGGTCTTTTCGATTTCTGTATGCTTTTTGGTTTGGAATGCAGAAACAAGTGCGTTTGGACAGAACGACAAGGATCGATCGATCCCTACATGAGTAACGATCGATTGATGACATATAACGTGCCTTTTCAGAAAGACAAGGATCGATCGATCCTTGTCACAAAAAGACGATATATTGTCTCGACACAGGTTCTACTCTAATAACTTCTTCTTTTCTTTCTACACGAAAAAATCACCCCAAATCTTGTAAATCTTCACTGATCGGAGTTACTTTGAGCCTTAATTCATTAGTTTTTTGCCCTCTTTCATTCTATCCGATCAGCTTTCGCTGAATCGAAGGTATATGTTCAGAATCCTCACTTCAATTTTCGTCATTTTTAGGGTGATTTTGGGAACTTTTGTTTCCTTGATTTTTAATCGATGTTTGGTGCTTGAATGATATTATATACATGTTCTATGATGTTTAGAAGTAGGATTGCACTAGAGTTTTGTGATTTGAGGGATGAATTGGGTGATTTTCTGATTTCGCATTTCGGACGCCAGAAGTTTTCGAGGATGCCTGTTCTTGATAAGTTTCCTTGGTTATTGATGATATTACTCTTTTGTGGCATCTATATGAATGATTTCTACATGTTTTGATGTTTGGTTGCGATGATTTTGATGAGTTAAACTTTGACTATGAATGCAAAATGAAAATTGGATAAATTGATGATGTTCTTGCTCTGTGAACTGTTTTGATGCATGCTCTTAATGTTTATGAGTTTGATTTCTACAGGAACATTTCTCTTTGCAATAGAGAGAATAATTTTCGTGTTTGTAGCGTTTTGACATTGATACTAATTTGGTTCCCAAGTGTTCGTTTTCGCAAGATATGGGTAGGCGTAAAGTCGGAGTTGTCCCCAAGACAAGAGCGAGATCTAGCTCTAATCTGCATGAGCGGCTTAGGAAGACCGATCTCACACATCCTGCCAACCGTCTTGTTACTGAAGAATGGGATGAGCACGACTCACAATTCTTGCAGGATTTGAGGCATATCACATTCCCAATGACCCATGTCATTGGCATCGACCTCCTTGAGGCATTGGGAATTCGTGCAGACTTTATTTTTCTCTTCCGGAGGATGGGACTCCCAGGCTTGCTGAAGCTTGAGGAGCATGTTTACCCTGAGCATTGCTGAGAGTTCTTGGCATCTGCACGCCTCGTCTATCACGATCATAGCAACCCTGTAGAGGACCAAGACACATTCTCTTTCATCGTGCATGGTCAGTTCTACTCGATTTCCCTCATAGATTTGGCACGAGTGTTTGGTTTTGCACAAGGTCGAGGTACTTATGTCCCACATTTGCCGAGGACCGACGAGTTTTGGAACTATATTGCTGTTGGGCAATTTGTTTCTAGGAGTTCGAAGTAGTCTCGTATCCGCAGTCCCGTTCTTAGACTTGCATCCAAGGTCCTCAGCTCCCATATCTATGCAAAGTTTATTTAGGTTGTTGTTACCAACTATGAGCTGTGTCTTCTGTTCATTGGAGTTTGACGCACTTGGGATTTGGGAGCTCAGATTCGTTATGTGACGACCACAGATATGAACATTGTCGCGGTTGTTGCTGACAAGTTCGCCTTCTTCAAGGTGGTTGCTTCTGAGAAGAAGTATTTTGCTGCATGTGCTTGATGTATTCGTATTTTATCGATTTTTACTATTGTTTTATTCGAAGAAAATGGTGTTTTAATATGTATTTGGTTCTTTTTGGAGTATTTTGGTGTTCTTTAGTGCTTTTACAGGTTTTAGGTTGCTTTGGAGAGAAACATAACAAATTGGGCCAAAAACAGATATTTGGAATGCAAAATCATGCTAAAGCATCAGAAGTTTGGCCCTATTTGACTGACTTTCCACAGTTGGATGGAGCTGAATTTTTGACACAACATAGCCACGTGAGTTAGCTTTAATTTGTAGGTGGTTTGAAGGAAATACAACGGTCCGATCAAAATTTATGGCCATTTTACTGAACACTTGTCATGCTGGCAACGAGGAGACAAATACGCAGAAATGAGTATC
>OVAN01008907.1:0-17594 GCA_900406275.1 Anastatica hierochuntica | reverse complement strand
TGTCTTGCACAAATCTAAATCATCAACCGCTCTCAAAAAGAAAGTCTCCACAGCCAGTGCATGGTCTCCCGTCTTCTTATTCCCAATGATGATGCTTGATAAGAAATATAGTACCGACATCCTCAAACGATCAATATATGGCTTTCCCTTCATTGTGTCCAACTTCTTACTCACCGCTTCATACGATATTGTCGACCCCGTAGGAAAATGCTTCTCAACAAAGACCAAACCACCCTTCATTTCGTATTCGTGTGGCAACGGATGACAATCAAATCCAGAGAGCAAAGCATGCTCTTTAAGAGAATATCGAATTGGAACGCCGTTTACAATAAACCAAATCTCCTTCTTCTTGTCGAGACAAGCCGTCCTTAGAAGGAGCATTCCCATCCATTTGTGGATTGTCCTCTTCTTAGCCAAATGGAAAATGTGCTTGAACTGTGGATGATCATAAAACCAAGTCATCTCGCCCGGTTTGTACATTAGCTTTTCGATCGTCCTCACCGTCTTATTGATGTTACTCTTTCCGGAGAGTTTCACCGTCTTCACATATTCGGATGGAGGGAAATACATGCTCAATGGTTTTAACGGTTCTATTTCTTCCTCTGATTCTTCCGGTTCTTCCTCCAATTCTTCCTCCGATCCCTGCAATTTACAAAATTCCACCAAATCTTACCAAGTTGTACCTTTTTTTTTACAAAATCACGAATTCACAACACCAACATAGTAATGCTAAATCTTACGTACTCCTTCAAAATTTTAAACACTTACCACTTCATCCTCAGCAGGTTGTATTTCCGTTTCTTCCCCATCGGAACCCGAACTTGATGGCTCTTTCGATTGCTCTTCCTCTCTCGCTTCAGAATTCTCAACCTCTTCCGTCGAATTTGTCACATCCTTTGTCGATTCTTCACTTGGTTCGTGAGGAACATTTGCGTTCTTCGTTCGCGCCATTACCACAAACCTTTGACTATAAAAACTCAAACCCTAAATTACTTTTTCAATCGTTTAAACCCCAAATCCAAACTCAAATTCTCAAAATCAAAGCATGCAAAACACTAAATAGATTTTATACTTACCAAATGTTGCTAATCTCTCCAAGTTATGTTTTGTTTCTTGTTGGATTGAGAGGAAGAAAGAAAAAGAAAACGGTCGACGGTTTGTTTCGAAAAAGACTTGTGTTTTTTTGAGAAGATATATAAAAAATTAATAAGATATCCATCGGATCTGGATATGGATCTGAATTTTCTAACTATTTGTGGTTGGGTATGTAAATAACTCACTTTTTTGTTTTTTTGG
The DNA here is from genome assembly GCA_900406275.1 of Anastatica hierochuntica. NCBI lineage: Eukaryota > Viridiplantae > Streptophyta > Magnoliopsida > Brassicales > Brassicaceae > Anastatica > Anastatica hierochuntica. Next base: position 16,298 of record OVAN01008907.1, on the reverse strand, counting down.
TAAATTACCATTTATTTCATTTTTTTTAATTGTAATATTTTTATTTTATCGAGGAGTGTTTTGCAAAAGTAGGAGTATTTGAGCTTTTGATCCTGATCCGAGAGACTGAGGGTTATCTTCTCCGGCGAAAGTGCATAATAAGGTGTGCAATATGTTCTTCTTCATGTTGTCTGATCTGTTAAATCAAAAGCTCGATTGACACGGTTCACCGACTAATCTCGTTTGTCGCTTAGATTTTCGAATTGGGTTTTTGATTCAATCTGAAAATCGCGATTCTGTTTACACTCATACAGAGATCTGATGGCGATTATTTGATATGCCCTCGGACTAAACTGTGGCCAAAACAGAACTCGTGGAACTGAGTTTTTGGTTCCAACGTTCGAACTCTTCATTGCATCTTGACTTCTGGCAGAATATGATTCTAATGTTTTTATGAGTGGTTTTGTTGTCTTGGTGTCTATTAGCCTGAGATTCTTTGGAGGTTGGGCATTTCCGGTGAAATAAGGATCAGATTATTGATTTTGGAACAAGAAGGTAAGGAGAATGTAGTTCCAGGATCTTGGTGAATAACTTGTATTTTTGATGGTATGTATCTCTGTCAAAAAGATATGTTGCAGCTTCATCGTTACAATTGTTTTGATATGGCGTTAAGACTTTCAGCCTGAGAGTTGTTTACTTTTTTTAATCATACTAACAGTGAGTAACATGTTTCATTGTTCAGAAAATTATTTTAACAGTGCCCTCCTCGCTTTGCTCTGGGAAGCTGCTGTTAAGCTTTCTCCGATCTGATGATTGTTCTTTAATCACGATTAACAGCATAGAAATTTATAGAACATTAGGTTTCCCCGAATCTGAAATCTTCCAAGTAAATTTGTAGCTTCATCATCTCCTTTTATATTAGTTTTATCATTTCCTTGTTTATTTAGGAGTTGTGATTGTCTTTGGTCAACTGTGTAAAGTGTTTGTTCTGAGGCTGTGAAATTACCAGTACCAAATCAAACTCAGATTATTTGATACTAATCAGTTTCTAGCTTTTGGGTTTAGTTGCTTAAGGAATTTGGATTTCCAAAAGAAAAAAACTTTCAGATCACAATTTGGATCTTTTTGTCAGAATGAAAACCCAAAGAAGTTATGTTTCTCTTAAATTTTGGTTACAGGGTAAAAAGAAAATGAGGGGTGAAGTTGCTTTAGCTGCTAGAGTTTACCGTGACCTTCTCAAAGCAGTGGCGAAACATGTTGGGAAGGAAGATTCCAAGTCTCATTTCACAGATTTCGTAAAGGAGGAATTCCGGAAGAATGCAAACTCATCCTCGCCCCGAGATAAAATCAACCTCGCCCGTAACTATACCTATCTTCTCAATAGCGTTCACTCTCACAAGGTGAAGCCTTTTTATGATTCTTAACTACATTGGCATTTGCCTCTGGAAGCAGGAGTATGTTTTCCCCATGAATGATTAGAAGAAAAGCAATCTTTTTTCTGTCCAAACATGATTTAAGAAAGAAGTAACTGGTTATTAGAAACACTGGCTTGTTTTATTTACATATAAAGTGTATTTGTTGTTGCGTCTAGTGCTTAGTCTTACATGGATAAGTAAATCTGGCTGCTGCAGGATTTGCTGTTCTCATACAACATTGCGGTTGATAGATCCGAAGAAATGAAGCGAGTACTTGGTAAATCTGCAGCGAGTGTAGGGCTTCGACTTCCCGAGGTTTACCAGCCTTGATCACGGAATGCACACACATTCCCTCTGGTTTCTTATAATATTGGACAGACCTTTGGTACAATTTTAAATAAAGTTTGATAGTTTATGGAGCCAGAGAGCTCTTCTTCTTTGAGCTGTTATGCATTGACAAGTCTGAGATGCGTTGAATTACAGTTTGTTGTGACATTACTGCATTCGTTTTGGGACAAACCTTCGTTACTGATCAGCTAGTTATGATGAGTCTTTAAGATTACACGTGTTGGTCGAGGATTGTGAAGAGAAGAAGTTGAAAATGTTGCTTTTGTAAGCTTCTTCTTTCTCTTAAATCTGATAAACTGATACTTCTTGTTGTGGTGGCTAAGAGTTGTTTCTTCTTCAATACTCTTTTCCGATGAGCTTAGGTTCTTGTTTTCAGAACATGGATCCATTTGTTATTTCATCTCTTTTTTGATTATTAAGTTTCACGTGAAAGAATATATATGTATGGGAGTCTCTCATCTCCCTACTTTCACTTATCTTCTTAGATAATCTTCTGTGCTGACCCTTTTATTTTCAATAGATTTACAGTTTTCATACCGAATGTCCTCATGATACGAGAGTTAGGATGAAAGTTGATGGCATTTTGGGAACTGACGTTCATTACCTCGTGCCACTTATACCATCAAAGATAATCTTTCGTTTGTCTTTGATGTGTTAATGCTCTTGACGTTAGTTTTTGATGTTACAAAACTAAACGACTAGATGTGCGATTTCGTGGTGAAATAACCTATCATTGAAGAAGTGAAACATGTGGTGATCGTTGACCAAGTGGCTCTTAAGCCTGGTATTAAATGCTGTAAGAAACGAAGATATAATCTTTTGTAACCTACGCCAATGATTAGCGTTTGACCTGTGACACTAAACACATTGCACAACCACTAGACTAATCTCATCTCTGGCTATTTTGATGCCCTGCTAAGTCTCGATTTCTCTGAGTGATGCCGAATACAAAATAGGTTTCTCTTGGCTTATACACAATAGGAGATCCTCCTATATATTAATGAGAGAATTACACAAAGAGACACTTTTGTGATTTCAATTACACCCATAGACACCTTTTGACTCTTGAGCACTTTTTTAGTGTTTAATGATATGGTATTCCAAAATTACCCTTACAAGAGAAATGATAGGAGTGTTTTTGGTAAATATAGAGATAAATATAGAGATATATATTAGATATTATGTTGCATGGGGAAACACAAAAAACATTGTTTATTTTCGTTGACACTGACATTTGTTTTTTTTTAATTCTTTAATTTTGTGGGGTAATACTTATTTGTTTCTATTTGTTTAATTGAAAATCATAATTCAAAATGGGGAAAAACCGGTGGATGACGTGTGGGTGTTTTTTCTCAACAGTTTACACTCTTGGTTCATACATTGTGGACGAGATGGTTACTAGGAAGACGTAATTAGGGATACGTGATAATGAAGACCAAACTATGGGCATGCAAATGATGTCGATTTTGCGTTTGCTAAATTTGTGGATATAATGTTTGGTAGGTTGATCTGATGAAATTTACATAATGTTGAACATAATGTTGTTGAGTCACTTTTGAAAAGTTGTCGATAATTAATGAATGAAATTGTACATATTTGAGAAGCAAAATTGATTATGGATAATTGTATTCGTACATAGCAATATAAGCAGTTTGGGATTGGTAGATGGACAACGTATGTGTTCTACACAGTTAAGAAATGTTCTTGGATGGATGGATGTTATAGTTATGTACACGGTTTAAATGATGTACACAGTTAAACAATATTCTCAGATGGATGGATGTTATAGTTATATAAACTATGGATGATACTATGTGGACGTAATGATGGGTGGATGATACTATGGATGATACTATGTGGACGTAATTATAGTGGTTAGCATGCCCTATTGTGATAGTGGCTATAGTAGAATGGACATAAAATTATGTTTAAAAAATGACTGTGTTAATTGTTTCGTTTGTATTGCGCGGAAATAAATGGTTTAAAAATTTTCGTGGGATTTAGAGAGGGAAATAGTTGTCCAATTGGAAGTGGATGTGAGCTGGGAAGGTTAATAAATGATTGAGTTAGAATGTGCTATCATTAACAAGTACAGGATAAAGCTGGTTGACGATGCTACTAATTTTAAATTTTTTTAAAATCTAAAATCGAAACCCTATATAAAAAAAATTAGAATATTTTCTCTAATTTTAAACATTAATTGTGCAATGTTTTAAAGATGTTGTGGACATAGGTATCAAGGGTTTCCTGCTCCTTGTGTTGGTTGCTCTGCGTCAGGACATCCATAGCTTAAAAAAGGTGATGGAGTTCCATTTATTTTAAATAAGTGTTGTCTATGGTTATGTTTTCCTTTTTTTCGTTTCATGTAGTTTGATGTGCATTTTTGTATGTTTTTGGTTTAGTAGATGGATACGGTGTACTTTGTGATGTGTGGGGAGTGGAAACTTTCTGAGACCAGCGATTGAAATTTTGTGGTTAATCCAAAACAGTTGTCGAGGATGTTGCCAGTAAGTAAGATACCCACACTAAATGTGTTAGTAGCTGCTGTGAAGGAGGAGTTTGGTTATGTGGATGACGACGGTGTGTCAGGTGTGTTGAGCTATTGGCCGACGTGTGTCGATGAAACACCGCTGGGTGTAAGGATGCCCCCGGTGATATTGGGAACGGATTGAGCCCTTAGGCTGTGTCATGACAACTACGCGGGTGCTAAGGTGGTCAATCTATTTGTGGAGTTTAGAAAGGCGTCAAGTGAGTCCACATGTAGACGTCTCCTCTGAATGTGTTGGATACAAAACACCTAAAGTTACTGGTAAGCGGAAAATGGAGAGTGTAAGTGCTGATGGTGGTGATTCGACGTCGGGGTATAAAAGCAAGCCGGTTGCGTCTTTAAGCCAGAAATTTGACGAGGATATGTTAGCTGAAGTAGAAATTTTGGAAGCAATCGTTACCAAAGGCGTACGAGAGACAAGTGTGGGAGGTGTCTCGGACAGTGATGAAGAATCCTTGGGCGATGTCCCTGAATTCGATTATTACGAAGAGACTGATTTTTAAATTCCATATAAAATAGTATAAAAAAATACGACAATAGACTATTTTTAAATAAACTGTCAATTTTCGCGCGTCTCTTAATTTCACAAATAATCAAACATCAAGGGAGAGGAAATGTGTTGGGGTTCACAGTTTTATTTGGTAATGTTAAAAGTATCACAACACAAAGTTTTAAGAAGGAGCGATCTAAACAAAAAAATTGAAAGAAGAGAAAACTATGCTAAGCAACAAATAGACTGTCAATTTGTTGCAACATGTCTATGAACTGAAAAGAGAAAAATCGTCATAAAATTTTGGAAACAATAGCTTTTTTTAGGTGCTATAAACTTAATTAATGTGGGTGGGATGGCTAGTCAACCAAAGCTTACAAAATCAATTGTTAAACAAAAATCAATTGTTTTCAAAAATCTTACAAAATCAACTGTTAAACAAATGTAATTTTCAATTTACTTATACAGAAATAGTACTTACTAATGGCATTGTTTACTAATTATATTGGGTTAACTTGGATTGTATTACATAATTACACAATCTACTAGTTGTTAACTGAAAAATTATAGGGAATAGTAATTAAGCGGATGCATTGCATAACTACACATTATATAATTAAATGCAACAACATAAAATTTTAAGACATTGCTAATTAGTTGAACCATGTTATAAATTAAAAGTTAAAAATTGTTAACTGTATAACATAAAACGAAAAATAGAAAGACTGTTTCATGTAGACAGACTATTATGTATGTATAGGAGTGTGAGAGTAGGGAGGAGGGGCAAAATCGAGATTAATACAACTTACATCCCTTTTGTCTTTTTAGAAGGTCATATACTTAAATAATGATGCTTTCATGATTATTTAGCCTAATTTTCTTTTGTGAAATGTGTCTTTTGTATAATTTTGCTTCATGTACTAAATTCTTCTTTAAATGTAATTTTTATTCTCTCACTCGGTTCTCCGTTCATTTTTTCGTAAGTAAAATTGATATTTGTTTTTTTATTTGTACTAGGTGGGTCGTCCGCACCCTGTGCGGGCATGAAAAAATTCTAAATTTTAGGAAAAATTGATATTGTTTGTAGGGGTGGACAAATGGTTATTCAGTTCGGTTCAATTAATGAGATCTGTTTGTTCGGTTATGAGTATTTAGTAACCATTTGGTAACCGAAGCATTTTGGTTTGGTTTGTCATCGGTTAGTTAAGGAGTTAATCGAAAATAGGATATTTCGGGTATTTTCGGATATTTTCGGTCATTTTTGCAGGTACTTCAGATATTTTCGGGTATTTCATATATTTTGGATATTTTTCGGATGTTTCAGTTTGGATAATTGAGATAATTCGGATAATTTTTGGATGATACATATAATTTTATATATTTAGTATAAATATTTATATATTTATATAATATTATATGTACATAATTTGTATTTCAGTTTTTTGGTTAATCAAAACAACCGCGCTTAGGTTTATAGTTTTCGTTATATCCCATTTATATAGGAACCGAAAACCGTATGAAAATAAAACAAAATTATCAAGCAGTGTGTACTTGAAAATGTTGATTTACATTAAGAAACCAACTATCTATTTGGTGTATTTTATTCTCAAAAACCTTAGTTATTCTTTATATATATATGTGATATTTGATTAATGGGAATAGTATGACCGTAAACCTAAGCTTTGGTTGGAGTTTAAAGTTTGAGACACATGGCCATAATAGTATTACTTACACAACTTCGGATGGGTTCCAATGGATGGTATAGTTGTAGAAACCATTGGTTGGGTTGAACCATGGTCGAAATTGTTGTTCGCGGTCCCCTTTCCCTTTAACAAATATGTTGGTGTGGATCGTGTATGGTTCACAAGTCGAATTCCCTAGAAACTCGAAGTCTATCTCGTCATGTGCACTTTCCATAGACTATATAACTAACAAAAGAAAATCCATCCATTTTTTAAAATGACAAAACATTAATCAAATATTCAAAATAATGTAATTTTATCGACTTTGAGATAAGATTTTACGTAGTAGGCATTTCCACGCTTCCAAAAAAATGAGCCACTTTTGATCAAATAGCAGATCATGAAGAAAAGAAAAAAAAATTTCATGTAATCCAAATTTAAATAGGTTGATTTTTAAAATTTATGGTGTTATATTATAATACAATATACGTACCTGCGGATTTTTCTAGGACAAGTCGAAGGTTTTCATTACTCATACCAATATGAAGTTTAATGATGTCGATAAACTCAGGCTGAAAAATGCAAATTCGGAGAACAAACACATTAGCATAGTTCCAATTTGAAACAAAACGAAGATACCATTACAAAGCAAACATTATTATATGTACTTTTAGAGAGGCACCACCGACCAAGAAACCATCAACATCGACCTAACCTGCGAGCTCCTTGCAGTTACTGCATTGAAAGATTCTGATAATAATTTAAACGTATCCAAAACTATAATATTAAGATAGAGAACTTTAGGTGAACATTTTATTTAATTTTTTTTTATGTTTCTACCTCCATAAATGATATGGGTTGAAGCAGCAACATCATCACTCACCTTCTTTGCAAGGTATGTGTTTTTTAATCAAAGAAAAACAATACTATATTTTTTGGTTGAATGACCACGCCTTATTTATACATTATAATAAACTTGTTAGTCAAAGAAAATTTAATGTTGGTTTCTTTAATTTTATAATATTTAAAATTTACGGAATTATTGTTTCCATATATGTAGAATGAAATTTGCGTTTAAACTAATTATAATTTTATAATTCCATAATTAAATAACTCTTTATTATGATTTCCATATGTATTAATCAAATTTTAATTACATTCCATTTTTTGTTTACTATTTAAATAATTAAATTATTCGACAACATGGAAATATTCTCTATATTTATAGACACCATTTTAATTATACTTTCAATTAATTTCTGTTATTTCCATAACTAAAAATACGATTGATTACAACTAAATTGTGTTTCCAATTATAGTCAAATCGTATAACATTAATTTTGCTTGAGTTACAATTTATAGAAATAAATTAAATTACATGATCGTTTTTTATCCGGAATTTTCGTAATTGTCACTTTCGAAACTATAAAATTTAAAAATTAACCAATTTCTCCTTTTTATGTCCATTATTAACAACTCGAATTAAAAATCCTTAATTACGTATTCAAAAACAATAGGCTATTATTTTATATCATTAAGTAATTCGTGTACATTAATTGCATTTATGTATGATTGATCGACCAATCAAATTATAATAAATTAATCGAGAGGCTCTGTATAACTGACAAGTAATCAAAATTTACTAATATGCCTTCTCTTTTAATATATAGAAGGATTTTGGTGTCGTATATTTTATTCGTGGCTAGTTTTTTTTATGTATTTTGTATAAAAATTTCAAAAATTGTAATAAAGTCTTGCCACGTTTATAAAAAAAATTGAAAAAAGAAGAGGAAAATCTTGGTTTTAAAGAGAAAATCCTACAACGGTCGAGTGGAGTTAGATCCGATCCGAAACAAAAATCAGTTTCATCTAACGAAAAGGAAAAAGATAAAAAGCAAATTCAAAAGTGATCATCATTCCTTCCCTCTCATTCAAAATTTGAATCTCACTCTCCTTCTCATTCTCATTCTCTTTCTCTCTCACAAGCTGTGTCATTTGTTGGGAAGAGCCATGACAGACTCATCAAAATGGAGTTTCCTTCCCAAATCCGCACTATTGAAACCAAACGCAAACCCTAGAAAATCCGACATCGAAAATGCCCCTCCTCTCGATCCAAACATCTTTACCCCGCCAAACAAACCTAAATCGCCGGCCGCTTCAGGGAATCGGATCCGAAGCCAAGTGTCAGCCTCTCGGGTACGATACTACTGAATTTTCATTATCCTCCTTTTTGATCGAATTGAATTTTGTGGGATTTCATCTTCGCTTTTCGTGCTTTGTGGGATTCGACCACAAATATCAGCCCAGGGGAATAACAACAGCATTGAAAACTCGCACTGAAGTAGGAGAAGCTTCGAATCCACATGTAAAGGTTGGTTGCTTTCTACTATTCTTGCTCCAACAAAATTAAAGACTTTGCTTCTTGTTTGCCGGACTTAAGTTCCCTTTCGTTAAGGTTGTGGTGAGGATTAGACCAACCAAGGAGTATTGCTGGACTGTGAAAAAAGTTTCCAAAGATTCGTATTCTGTTCGTGATCGCCGGTTTACATTTGATTCCCTTCTCGACTCAAATTTAAACCAGGTTTGTCAATATCTGGATAGGTTTCATTTATAAGGGAAGATAAAGGAGTTATTTTTTCTTTTTAAGTGAAGATCCTTTACCTAACAGTTCTCAGATGTCTTTACTTGTTGATGCCAGGACGATGTATTTCAGCAAATTGGCGTTCCTTTGGTTCGGGATGCATTGTCAGGTTACAACACTAGTGTGCTATCTTATGGACAGGTACTGAATGATTATATTTCCTTTTTGGGGCTGTTGAAACCAAGTAATCACCCTTTTATTGGATCCATAGAAGGGAAGCGGGAAGACCTACACAATGTGGGGTCCTGCAAGTTCAATGCTTGAGGATCCATCTCCCAAAGGCGAGCAAGGACTCGCTCCTCGGATCTTTCAGACGTTGTTTTCTGAAATCCAGAGAGTAAGTAATGCTTCTCAGTTGTTTTTGAAACTTTTGTTTGATGTAAGAGCTATGATGGCTGCTTTATCAATGATCATTACTGTACCGCTGTAATTATGCAGGAAAAGATGAAGTCAGGAGGAAAAGAAGTAAACTATCAGTGCCGCTGTTCCTTTCTTGAGGTTCATTTGCTAAGCTTAGAAATGATTTGTTTTTTGAAAACTTGCTTCTTAATTTCCTAACTAATATTGCTCAATCTTTTACTGCAGATTTACAATGGACAAATCAGCGATTTAGTCGACCAAACCCAGAGAAACCTTAAGGTTTAGCTTCACTGATCTACAGTCTTCTTCCCATATGTTAATCTTTTGTTGAGTGTAAACATTTTGATTATTTATTGCGAATTATGGCAGATAAAGGATGATGCAAAGAATGGTATTTATGTGGAGAACTTGACTGAGGAATACGTAGATTGCTATGAAGATGTAGCTCAAATACTGATGAAGGTATGGTCACCGTTTAATATATTCAGCATAGAGTATTCTATGTTATGAATACTATGTATGTTGTTTCACTAGGTATTCGAAACTGCTATATGCTTCTGTACACTGCTATTCAGCTTCGTTGATAGAGTGTTCACTTATTCACTGATTTCAAGTCCATATCTCTTGTTTAGGTGTTGATTCTATTCTGCTTTTCAGGGACTTTCAAGCAGAAAAGTTGGAGCAACTAGCACAAGTTTTCAAAGTTCTCGATCACATGTTATACTTTCTTTTATTGTCGAGTCTTGGAGCAAGGTATAGATAATATTCTATTTTCCTTCTTACGAAAATCTGATGAACGATTGATCAAATATTATCTGCTCACAGGGAGCTTCATCAAGGTGTTTCAATACTACCAGAACAAGCAGGATCAACCTTGTTGATCTTGCTGGAGTGGGATTAAATGAACCTGATGCTACTAAACAGTGTGTGGAGGAAGAGAAATTCTTGAAGAAGTCTCTATCAGATCTCGGGTATAACTTTATTAACTCCCTATGTTACTTTTGTAGGTCTGAGCTAAGAAATTAGTGTCCAAAGAAAAGGATCTGCTAACATTTTCGCTCTTACTATTTGGTGCAGACATGTTGTAGATGCTCTGGCAAAAAACATCCACCCTGGGATAGCTGACCGCAGTCTTCATAAAACTTCCTGCTTGACGCATTTATTGCAAGAATCGCTTGGTGGCAATTCAAAACTCACTATCCTGTGCAACATTTTTCCGAGCGACAAGTACATTCATCACCTTGTTGTCATTTATTAGTTAAATAAACATAAACATGCACCTTGATGGTACTTAGTTTAAAGATCTAATAATGATCCGAACAGAGAATGATAGAAAATCCCAGGTCTTCCTTCTGAAATAACAAAGTTAGTTAGTTAGGCATGTAAATGATAGAATGCCACTCCGTGTACTAATGTAATTAGCTTGTGCAACACAGAAACACAAAAAGAACAATGAGCACCCTTCGCTTTGGTGAACGAGCTAAATCCATGGGAAACAAACCCCTGATAAATGAGATCTCAGAAGAAGATGTGAATGACTTGAGTGACCAGATTCGTCTTCTGAAGGTTCAATTTCCTCGTCCATCAAACTTTTCCCCTTTTTTTTTGGTTGTTGAAGTGGTCGTCATTCAAAGATTCATTTGTTTTGCAGGAAGAACTTATAAGAGCCAAAGCTGATGCTTGTCATTCTGTTGGGAGTAAAAATGGTCATTTCAGAGCAAAGAATGCACGTGAAAGCTTGAGTCAACTAAGAGTTAGTCTTAACCGCTCTTTGATGCTACCGAAAATTGATAGTGATGAAGAAGAGATAACGGTTGATGAGAATGATGTGAAGGAATTGCATCAGCAGATCAAGTCCTTTCGTTATTCATCCAATGGGAAACTAAAGAAGAACCCTGTCACTAGAGAGTCAGTCAGCTCTTCCTTTGTTACAGCATTCGGTGAATCAGAGCTAACGGATGATGATGAGATATTTTCAGAAGAAATACAATGTGAAGAGAAAGATTTGGATGAATCTTTCAAAGAATATGACAACCACAATGCTGCAACGACAAGTAAATCAACTGAGATATCCAGAACAAAGGAATTTGCATTGGAAAACAACATATCAATAAATCCTTGCCGCCAATCCTTAATCTTGCAAGAACCAATACAGTCAGAGTCTCCTAAAATCAGAGACTCTCTAAGGAAGAGCATGGCCCTTTCTTCCTCATGTCTAGGGAATCAGAATAGCCTGGCGCAGAGCATAAGATCCACATGTCTTAAAGAGAGCCAACATATCAGGGCATCTTTACGCGGAAGCAAGATATTCACAGGCTCCGCAGAATCTCTAGCTGCTAGTCTGCGAAGAGGCTTGGATACTATTGACAGTCCGTTGAACCGATGCTCAGTTTCCTTGTCTTCTGATAACTTGAACATGCAGCCTTCCATAGATATACTACCTCTGTCACCACTCTGTCCTTCCTGCAGACAGAAATATGAGAACAACTGTACCGTTCTTAGCAGCTCTAAATTGTCAACTGTAGTAGAGGGAGTAAGTATATCAAGTGAAAAACTGCTTTCTGGATATGAACTAAAAGAGAGAAATCCCAAAGCTAACATGCTTCGCTTTTGCTGTGAATCAGGGGGGATATAATCAAAAGGAAGGTGTTAATGAGAAGCAGGAGGAGCTTGAAAATTTGTGCGCAGAGCAAGCAGCCAAGATTGAGCAGCTAACGAGCCTGGTAAACTAATTTTATGCGTCTTTATGCCTATTGAAAATTGGATCAGCACATATAGTTAAGCAAGTGTGGTTACTGACTTACTATAAATTTTTTTTTTTTGCAGCTAAAGCAGCACAAATTTCAAAGTGAGAATGAGACAGAAGAACTTGTCACAGTGAGTAATGAAAAGCAATTTCCATCAGCAAACAAAAATCAGGTTGGTTGTTGTATTTTACTGTGTGAATTTGAGTGATTGTAAACTTATATCCCATTTTCATGATTCTGCAGCTTCTCAGCTGTGATGATGTTGTTGTTGAAAAATATGAAGTAAAACAAATCCCAGATGACAACTCGAAAAAGACGCATTTTAATATTGGTGAGAAGGAGGCATTACTCAAAGAAATTGAAGATCTTAAAAGCAAGTTGCAGACGCCTGTAACCATGTCCACTGACGAACTGAGATCATCTTTGTTGGCCTGTTGGTTTCAACTACGTACCAAGAATGCTGAAAAAGATATCGAGGAAGAAAGACTTAGGTGCACAGAAATGGAAAGCGAGTGGATATCATTGACCGACCAACTCAGAGTTGAGATTGAAACACAACGTTCACGTGCAGAGAAAGCTGAAGCACAGCTTGAACAAGAGAAACTATCTTCTGAAGAGTTAGAGGATGCACTTCAAAGAGCTGTGCTTGGTCATGCCAGGTTTGTTGAGCACTATACAGAGTTACAAGAAAAATACAACGACTTAGGCTCAAAGCATAAAGCAACTGCGGAATGGATAACAGAGTTGAAGAAGGCTGTATCAAAAGCTGGAAAAAAAGGTTGCGGTTCCCGTTTCGCTAAATCACTTGCTACAGAGCTCTCAGCACTTAGAGTAGAAAGAGAAAGAGAAAGGGATCTATTGAAAAGGGAAAATGTAAGCCTGAAAATTCAACTAAGGAATACTGCTGAAGCTGTTCACACTGCTGGAGAAGTTCTTGTTCGACTCAGAGAAGCCGAACAATCAGCAGCAGCTGCTGAGGTAACAAACAAAAATTTTTAAAATTGAATTGTTGAAACCATTTAAATGTGTGCGAGTGTGACATATGTTTTATGAGCTTGCAGGAAAGGTTCAGTGAAGTAGAAGAAGAAAACGAGAAGCTAAAGAAGAAGATTGAAAAGGTAAAGAGGAGACACAAGTTGGAAGTGGTAACAATCAAACAGAATCTAAAGCAAAACACATTGCCAGAATCTGCATTACAGCCACTGCATCAAAGGAAGTTGGCCATTGAGGAAGAAGAAGGTATGTAGAAGAGACATATCAGAAGTGTGTGTATGACTTGAAGATCCATCTTGGATCTGATTAGTATATACACACTTGCATCCATATTTTCTCTACCTACGTTTTCACTTGCTGCTAATAAAAAAATAGCTTTTTATTTTTATTTTCGCCTTGTATTTGATTTGAATATTGTGTTTGTGGCTTGCAAAGTGCAAACTGGTATTTGTATAACATTAAATCGGTAATTCTTTCTTTCCGAATTCATACTCTTCTTCTTCCAACATGTCTTTTTCCATCTTGTAATCCAAAAAAAGTCCTAATTAATTTTAAAGTTTCCTTCTGTTATAAAGTGGTAAAAAGGTTTAGAAAGTTAGTGTGTTTATTTATGGATTTTTTGATTAGTTTTATGATTTTATATGGTTATGTTTTTGCTATATTCGTTTTTGGGAAAAACTCATTATGGAAGTAAAAAGATACGGACATATAAGCAAGGAAACTAGAATCATGAAAATGGAAGCTCGTATAATCTAATAAGTAGTTCCAATGGGATCCATCTAGTTGTGCTTTTAGGGCAAACGATGCAGGGTCCTTCATTAGTAAGAAGTTCTTCTTATTTCACAAGAAATTGTCTATATATTTTCTTGATATATAGTGCTCTAATGGTTTTATGAACAGACATGTGTTTTGCACGTGAATACTGAACTTAGGGGTTGGCATAAGATATTGACTAAAATATTTCAGGACATTACAGGTAAAAGAAAACTTGCTGAGTTCTGAAGATCTTTCTTATTAATTTTCTCAAAGAGTTTAGGAAAAAAAAAACTAAATCAAAAACCGTATTGTTATTCTGAAACATGAAAGGTTTAGCCTTCTCCATCGATGTACCAAACGGTTTGATGTATTTACATGGCGAAGTTGATCCTCTGATCTTCGTTAAGAAGTTGTCTAGAGCAAGAACCTACGCTATGCTCTACCGGATTGATTATGGATATGAAGAGAATCCTGAAGGAACCAGGAAACCAAATTCTCACTTCATGGTTTTATCTCATAGCTTTTATCTCTTTCTCACTTCCAATACTTAATTATCAATGGTTTTTAAAGTTAAATCTCTTCTTTTTTTTTTTTAATTTTCGCAGAGATGTAGATTCGAAGTTAACTTATTAGAAGACAGTTGTTATAAGAGAATCATAGGAGCTTTAAAGACCATCCAAGGTTCAGAATTATTCTCTCTAATTAAATCATCAGTTTTTTGGACAAAAATTTGATCTGTGGGTTTTGTTTCAGGTGTCTCATTTACCATAGATGCACCAACAAGTATGGGATACTTATGTGGAAACATTGAAACTGGAGTGCTTATGAAGATGCTCGAGAAGACGGGCATTGTTCTGTTGACAATGGACTATGGAGTTGAGCATAAAGATGCAAACATGAAACCTCCTTCGCCCAAGAAACATGAGGCTCCATCACAGGGAACCGAGACTAAACCCGTGAAAGACTCAATGCCTCCCCCTCCTCCTCCTCCTCCTCCTGAGGTTGTTAGTACAACATCAACGCATCACCAAGCCAAATACAAGAAGTCTCAAGGTTTTAGAAGGTTCTGTTTTTGATGAGTCATGTCGTCTTCTTTAGAACACGGTATCATTGTTTTCATGACCGAAGAAGAGATCATGACACAATATTTAATCAGAAGAAGAAAACACAAAGTTCCTCTCGTTTTGTGCGAGTGTGTGTTTATTAACCATGTTTGCCTATTCCGTAACCCTTTTAATAATTTTAAAGAATCGTTAACAAATTTGTATCTTATTTTGCTTGAGTTCTTAATATTTTAAAGAATCGTTAACAAGTCTTGGAGTTTGAGAAGGAAAAATCTTCAGTGATTACGTGTACAAAACTAATGTGAGACAAGCTCCGCCAATACTCTTTCGCTGAGTAAGACCATCCCGATTAGTGAATCCGGGGGCTCGATCCCCAAAAAAATTTGATTATTTTTATTTTTTTCGTTTTATTTAAAAAAATATATATATATTAAACGTGTCAATCGTGGGCCACCACGTGTCATGGGGCCCACGAAACAGTAGTGAATCCGTCCTTTACGGGAGTTTCTTCATGAGACAAGTTCATCAAAAATGCATTATTATAGTTTTTTTTTGAGATTTGTGTGAATCTCCCTTTTGATCCTCTAATGGGGATGTCCTAAAGCAAAAACAATATTTCAACAAAAAAATAATTATATAAAATAGTTAAAAGTTCGGTTTGAACTCTTCACCTTTATGATATCAAGTATCAAAGTAGCAACGACACACAAACTTCAGATATGAGAATTTTAAAAACTTGAGATAGAATAATTCAAAAAAAGAATATGTGAGATTAATGGGTTACTGAATCGGTCTATTGTGGTTCGTCTGTTGGCAAAAAAAATTTCAAAAAAGAAATTCCAACAGCAACTCTCTTGTAGTGATTTATTAAACTAAATAATTTATCCACTCAAGTTGCATAGTCTTTTTTTGTTATTTGTTTTTACTGATTTCACATTCTTATTAACTAAGACTTTTTAGATTTCTGTATTTTTTTTTTATTTAACTTATTTTTGTAACTAGTAGTTTTATAATACTACATGTTTTTATTTTGTAATACGAAAATTATTATTAAAAATGCTAGCTATATTGATAAATTATATAACGAATGTAAGAGTTGTTAAACCTCATAATAAGCTTAAAATATTTTTTCGCAAATCTTTATAACATTTATGTCAGCATTATATATATATATATGTATATGTGTATATATATATATGTGAATATTTGTGTATATATATCATTTTATGTTGAGAAACTAATGAGAAGGATGATCTTATTAATGATAGGAACATC
>OVAN01008906.1:0-17594 GCA_900406275.1 Anastatica hierochuntica | reverse complement strand
TCTTCATCTAGGATTGTTCGTAATGCATGAAATTAAACTGATCACTTATTTCCTGATCTTAAGTAACTTAACGTCTGAAAAGTGTTCGATTAAATGCTTGAAAGAATCTTAGATGAGCAATTCTTCTTAAGCCAATGGAAGTTGATGTTTAAGTGAACTGTGAACATATCAAACCTGTTAGGAATGCATAATTAGAAATTGAGGGTCAACAGAAGTTAGTCTCGAGATTTCTAATACATAGGGAACTCATACTATGGAAGTAGATCAGTTCTACATTAGTGTTTGAGTTCAAGACGGTTTAAAACATGTTCCCTAATCTATAATTTGAGTCAATAATGAATTGTATCTTTGAGAATACCCAATGGCCAACACTTATTTGATTGATTTACACTTCGTTGTTGCTTTCCTGGTTTCTTTGTTCTATTAATTTCGATATTTGCATCTCTTTACATGACATCTTTTTAGCTTTAGCCTGCTGTTTAATCTAACACTCTTCGTGCTACCTTTGGTCTCTGTGGATTCGATCCCGAACTACTATAACTTACTTCTGTGCGCTTACAGTGTTATCTCGGGCGAAAACCTGAGCTATCAGCGATCCATCTAACAAAGGCGAACACTTTAACCTTGGAAGATGAGACAACCAAGGCTCGGAAGGCCAAGGAGGCTGCCCTGACGGAGGTGCCCCTAGTGAGGAAGAGGGCTAATGACCGACAAGCTGATTCTAAGGCGAAGGAAGCAAGGGTGCAGAAGATAGAGGGTCTGCTGAAGGTTTTTAAGGAGAGTTTAGTTGTGACTAAGGAGAAAGACTGAAAGAGGCTGAGTTGAACAAAGAGCTAGAGACAAAGGTGCAAGAGATCGAGCTAGTCATGGCCAAGGTTGACATTTTAGAGGGTATCGCCAACGTGATAGTCAGATGGGAGATGCCTCACGACTACTTGAGTGGCGTTTACAAGGAGTGGAAGCTTCCTGAGCTCGATGTCGCGTACCAACACACGATGATAGCATAGGCATTAGAGAAATGCGTAGCTCTTCCGACCTTCGGAGTGACCTTGGTCTCTCTGGCTAATAGCAACCCCGTCTTCTCAAGCCCCAAGGAACCCGTAGTCGATAAGAAACATGAAGAAGAAGAAGAGAACGAAGGAAATGCTACAGAGGCATAACATTGTCTTCATTTTATGAACATTTTTATTGTATTAGTTTGGGCCTACGCTTCAGTCTTTATAGCTCCGTTGGGGCTTTGAACTTTGGGTGTTCGTGCCTTTATTTCTTTTTCCGATCCTTGGCCTTTTCTAAATGTTGAGTCGTTAGGCCCTTTTATTAAGATAACCTTTTTTACTTTTTATATATCTTCTGTAATCTTTACACCTTAAGCATTGATGCTTGACTCTTCTGATAGATTTGAGATAAGCAATGCTTCTTAGCTTAAGGGATATCATTCTTGGAAATATTCTTCTTTACTATGGGCTTGATGTTGTTGTCCATCTAAGAGGCGTGAACAGAGGGATTATCGAACCATGAGCCATAGCTTGGATGACCATAGCAGGTGGACGACTGACCTGGAGAGTCAAGGACTTATGGACTTTCAATCATGAGTTATGGACCAAAATTTGTTTTGGGTTTGTTTTTCGAGCTTTCATCTGCTTGTCTCTGATTGATTGATTGATTGTTGTGTATTATTTTGGTTTTTCAGAGGTAACGATAACCATGTTAGAGGGAGTCGTATTTGACTGAGCGATTAGTGCTCAACCATTGTTGTAAAATCTTTTTCAGGTAACCAGTAGTCGGGAAAAGCCGTAGCGAAGAGCAAGGATCGTTAGGCAAACCAGTGTAGGTTTTTGATGCCTTTGTAAAATATACACTTTTGGTTGTATGGTTTTATGAGTTTTGGCCAAGCCTCAAAACTCTTATGCGTTTTTTAAATGTATGATGTAATCCAAGTTATAGTATAAATAAATTAAAGTATTTTGTATTTAACTTGAATTACATCTGATTTTAGCTTTTTTCGAGCTAAAACAACTTAAAACCATAGTACGGGTTGTAAAGCTTTATGTCATGGTCTTTAAGTGCTTAGCACCAAGAATAAGTTGACGAAGGGTGGAATTTGTTTTAAGCTTTAGGTGATCTGTTCTAGGTTACTAACTTGTGGCATCTTCGGCCATTCAATTTCTAGTTCGGTTCGGGAGTGTTACATTGGCAGTTTTGAGTTTTGGTGTTTTTGTGATTTTTGCAAGTTATTTTGGTGAATTTGACGATTTTTTTACAGTTTTTGCCGTTTTGACGTTTTTTTGGTGATTTTACAGTTAACGATGTTTTGCCGTTTTTGCGGTATTATCGTATTTACGATTTTTCTGGATTTGATGGTTTTTGCGAGATTTTGTGTGTTTTGGTGCTTAGATGTTTTTGACTTTTTTGCAGTTTTGACATACTTTGTGGTGTTGGCGATTTTTGTTGGATTGACGGTTTTTAAGGATTTTGCGTATTTCACGGTTTTTGTGACTTTGTGGGTTTTTTCAATTCTTGATAATTTTTGCGGGTTTTTTTTTTGAATTTTGTTATTTTCGTTGCTTTTGCGGATTTTCATGAATTTTGTGATTTTCACCATTTTGGCGAAATTTGTGGTTTTTAGGGATTTTTTGTTTTTTCTATTTCCGCGATTTTTGTGGATTATACGGTTCTTGTGGATTTCATCGACGTCACTTATTTTGTGGCTTTTGCTGTTTTGCGTTTTTTTCAAATTTTGCAGTAGTTGTGTAATTTAGGGTATTGATGTATAAATATTTTGTTTAGTGAAGGCTATTTCAGACATTTACAACTTTTTGGATGAGTTATAATTTGCATATGATTCATTCATCCGGCTCACACTATAATTTACAACAAACGAATATCGTCCAACATCTGCATTGATATTTAGTAACTGGATGAACAAACGAATACCACCATTATCACTATGTTTTAAGTATATTAAGTTTAAATTTTGATGGTTATTTAAAAGAATCATCTGTCTCTATTTTGTTCTGTTAACGTAAAACTTCAGATTCAACTTGAAAAAACTTAAATCAATGTAAAAGAATACACAACTTTGATTCTCCTTGCCAAAAGTATGATGTGAATCTCCTCTAGAGCCAAAGATGAAAGAGAGTTACAATCCAAGAGAGAAAGAAGTAAAATGTTTCTAAGATTTAGATTTTTGATAACAATACAAAATGAATCTTCTTCTTCCTTTATTCTCCAGCTTCTTTGTTTCGTCTAACAAACTCTAAGCAACTCCAACAATCCCATTAGATTTCCCCCATGTGTCAACATTTCACCAACTCACAACTTCCAATAAGCTGCTGACACGTATACCTTGCGAATTCACTCATTTTACTATAACAAATCCCCATTCTTTATGAACATTTTCCTCAAGGTTTAAATACATGGCTTAAATGTCGAAAACTTTAGCTGAAGATCATACAAATACTCCCATATAGCCTCCTCTTCTCCTTGATTTTTCCATTGAACTAACACCATTGTAGCTGGCTTATTCTGCCTTTTAACCATCTTCTTAGCCAGGATACAAACTGGTTCCTTGCTCAACACGTCTTGCACCACAAAAGGTAATTGCAAAGAAGTAACCACATTTCCCACCAAGATTTTCAACTATGAGATATGAAATACAGGATGAACCATAGAAGATGAAGGTAGCTCCAACTTATACGCCACATCTCCACACCTATGAATGAGCTTGTATGGACCATAATAACGAGGAGACAACTTACTAGTAGAATAATACACCACCGAATGTTGCATGTATGGTTGCAGTTTAACAAAGATGTAATCCCCAATCTCGAACCTCCTTTTTGTTCTATGAAAATATGCATTTTGTTTCATTCTATGTTGAGCTCGAAGCAAATGAAATTTCAGTAGCAAAATCATTTTCTCTTGCTCCTCTAATGTTCTTGCTACAACTGCAACTTTAGATTCACCTGGTAGATAAGGTAGATGCAAAGGAGGAGGCTAACCAAAGAGCACTTCATAAGGAGACAATCTGGTAGAAGTGTGGTAATTAGTGTTATACCAAAATTCTGCCAAAGAAACACATTTGCTCCACATTTGAGGTCTTTCACTAGCCATACACTGAAGATAAGTTTCCAATCATTTATTGAAAATTTTAGTCTAACCATCACTCTGAGGAAGATAAGAACTTGAGTAGTTCAAAGTTACCCCTTTCAAAGTGAAGAATTCAGTCCAAAAGTCACTGAGAAAAACCGAATCTCTGTCACTTACGATACTTCTTGGAAAACCATGGAGTTTATAGACAATGTCTAAGAAAGCTTGTACCACTGATGTCGTCGTATATGGATGAGACAAAGCTATAAAGTGAGCAGCCTTACTCAACTTGTCAACTACAACCAGAATATCTATTTTTTTAAAAGATGGTGGCTAACCATTGATAAAATCCAAGGATAGATCAGTCCAAATAGCCTCCAGAATGGATAATGGTTTAAGAAGTCCAGGATAAACTATTGTCTTTGTTTTACATTATTCACAAGTTCTGAAACTCCTTACAAATTTCCGAATGTCTTTACTCATAACCTTCCAATAGAATAAACTTTTAACCCTTTGAGAAGTAACATCTCTACCAGATTAACCTCCACATTTCACGAACTATTTAACCAATTCAACAACTTACTCTTCAATTCAACATTATTTGGTATAAAAATCTTACTCTTCCTCTTATGAATTCCCTGACTCCAAGAGAAATGCAGCTTTGCTGCTGGGTTTGTAATCAGTTCTCCTATCAAATGTTGAATATCCCTATCCTTAGTGCAAGCATCTTGAATCCTTTTCAACATATCACATTCCACCAGAGATAATTCCATATGTAAAACCTCAGGACCATCCACTCTTGACAAATCATCTGCTGCCACATTATCTTTTCCTTGTCTATATTGTATCTCATAATCGAACTCAGGTAGCTTAGGTAATCATTGTTGTTGAATTGGCGTGTTTAGTTTTTTTTCTTCCTAAAAATACTTAAGACTTCTCTGATCCGTTTTGATGACAAAGTGATCATGTATCAGGTAATGTCTCCATTTCTGGACAGTAAATACCACTACAAGTAACTCCTTTTCGTATATAGAAAGTATTTGTTGCAAGCCTTTGAGATTCCTGCTAATGTAAGCAACCGAATGACCCTCTTCCATTAATATTGCACCTATTCCTTGACCAGAAGCATCAGTCTTTACCACAAATGGTTTATCAAACCTTGGCAAAGCAAGTAGTGGTGCCTCACACAAAGCTTTCTTCAATGTTTCAAAAGCTATTTGAGCTTCTTCTGACCAAGCAAAAGAGTCTTTCTTAGTAAGATCTGTCAAACGTCTAGCCAAAGCACCGAAGCCCTTAACAAAATGTCTATAATAACCAACAAGATCCAAAACTCCACTTAGTTGCTTAAGGTTTTGATTTGGTGACAAATTTTATCCCAACTAAAACCTAATTGCAAGTGTACAGCATCCGCAGTAATATTTAGGGATCGAATCCACAGGGAGTAGTAGTCACACTTAGAATGATTTTCGATTAAGCTAAGAACAAGATATGAAAGGGTGTTGTCACTGTTTCATTTGATTTTTATGGTTTTATAAATGCAAATGAACATACTCTATATGTTAATTTACAAGGGATAAATTAATGAAAAGATATGCATCAAACAACATAAAGTTAAAGTAAACAAGCAGGAATTAAAATCCGACTATGGGTATATTGTTTCGGTTTAGAACACAACCACTAAGGTAGATCCTCTCAACTTTCAAGGTTCAGGATTCTATATCTAAACACCAAGGAACATCATCTTTTGGATGACCTTGTAATGAGTAAACACACATTAATTGATCAAAACTGATTGTTCACGATTCTAAGTCGATATACTTTCGAAGCCTACTTAAAAGGACTCATAAATACTAGATCCAACAGCAAGTCAAGCTTTTGGAATGCATGCCACTATAAATATATTCACAAGCCAGCTTCGTATGTGAATAACATTAACGTATGAGCAAAGATGATAACGGTATTGATAAAACCTAATCGATTAGTAATCATATTCAAGTAAACTCATTGACTCCTTGTAATCAACTTCCTAACATGCAAACTAATAGATTAAATACATGTAAACACGAAATTAATCATGGCAACAAGCACTCATATCAAATCAAAGGGAGAATGATAGATAAAACCGAATGATGGAAAAATATGGATGTATTGAGATGAAATGGGTCCTTTGGAGGCTACAAGGGGCATGACCCCAAACGATGTAGTTCCTGCTTCCTTAGGCACTTATTTGATCTAAAATCTAACAACTCCCTTCAAAAAAAAATCTAAAAGCAACTATTTATAGTAAATTTCCTCTTTAGGTCAAAATGTGTAAAATTGGGCCTTAAGGCCTTCAAATGTTGGATTTCGTGTAAAGAGGTCTTGAGTTGAGTTATTGTGCATGAAAAGGCTTGGAATAGATATACTTGAGTGTGGAGAATGTCTGGTTCGAAACCCTAATGGTCTTCCTTTTGTTTTGGCCTTTCTACGCACTCTTCATCTACGAGACAGCTGGATCAATCTTCAGTAAAATTTGTGTAACTCTTTGTCTTCTAGTCCAAATGTTGCGAGACCACCTTGATCTGAACTCTAATTAAATTCTCTAGATCCTGTCCAAATTCCATCTAAATCCATTGGGGGAAAAGCTTTCATCTCGGATGAAAATTATGATGCTCAAAAACTGTCCAGAAACTGAATTTGCTCCAATTAGCTCCACAAAGCTCCAAAAGTCATTGGTTGACCTGAAATGACTTGAAATACCACAAATGGAATATAAATTCTTTTAAACATTGAGAATTGTATAAAAAATAAATAATACATATTAAAATCTAAAGGAAAAGTCATGAAATTATGGTGTTATCAACTCTCCTAGACTTAGCTTCTAGCTCGTCCTTGAGCTGAAAAAATGAAGAACAAAGAAGAAGTTTGAAAACTTGGAAACTTACCTGGACTTAAAGAAATTATTAGTGACTTTAACTATCGAAATCCACTAATACCAGTGTCAACATTAAATAGAACCCTCAAGAATAACTAAAACTCTAGCAACGTTCGCAATTCAGCCATAATCAACAAGAGTGACCAAGGATCTCATTCACCACTCCTAATATCTACAACGTGCGGTCCTTCCGAGAGAGTATCGATCAAATAGCACATAGACTTATCTCTGGACCAGTGCTGGGTGTTTCCTGGGACCGGGTGGTGGATTCCCCGTTACTGATCGGTGCCTTATTTTGGCGAAACCCAGTATTTTGGCTCAAACGTCCAGAACATGTCCGAATTGCATTTTCTCTTTTTTTCTTCCTTTCCAAGGTAGATTCCTATGAAAAACAAAGTATTTAAACTTCAAAAACATTTATTAAAATTTATAACACCAAAATTAAACAACTTATTCCTAAGATCAAACTCTAAAAATAAAAATCAAATAAAACTAAAGAAATAAAACATATGGGTTGCCTCCTATAAAATGCTTGTTTGACGTCAATTAGCTCGATTCCTAGGCAGGTAGCTCTTTGGACCTGGTTTCTCAGTTATCGAAGGTACTGCTTAGGGTCTTTTTGGTTTAAATTGGGTCTTTTTGATTTGACGATTTACAATGGTTTCCATGATTAATCGAGGTTTGTGTTTCCTGTTTTTGAGTGAAATCCTTTGCAGATTCGTGAGAACCTTCATCGTATAAGCTTTTTGTGAATTCGTGAGTTTACTATCTATTTATTATTCTTGTTTCATGTGGGAACCGAAATTCGCACTGTCGCTATTCGTATTCGGAGGAAAGCTAGGAAATCCTAACTTTCCTTGAGGTCCCGAATTTCTGCTAAACCAAAAAACGATAGATCAAAAGTACGAAGAAAATAGACGACGAAGTAAAAGTAAAAGAGAATCGAAAGAAAAATAGAGCAATAAAGATCTTATTCGAATCTGCGTTGAATGTTACAACAGGTGGTAAGCCGTGACCGCGAGAGTTGTCAGCGAGTATCCTAGATCTAACAGTGTAAGACTTGTAAACCTAATTGAGACGCAGCTCGCTAGCAAAAAACGGAAATAAACCTAAAGCTCTAAGTATGAGTTGTGAAGAAGTTTCTGTGTCTGTCTCGTTCTTCTCCTTAGCCCCTCTTTTATATGGTTTCGTAGGTTAAATCCGTTTCTTTTTCCGTCCTAGGTTTGTGCATATCCTCCCACAGAAATATTCCATTTTTTCGGGAATATTCCATATCTTTACGAATTTTTCATATTTATCTTCAGATTTTAACATTATCGTATTTTCCTTTTATCTTTCGCGAAACATGGGTAGATCGTTGACGCAATTGGGCCCGTTCTCGTTCTAAAATCGTAAGTGGACTTTTGTCGCGTTTTGGGTCTTCGTGGGCCGTTTAGCGACAAAGTGATTTTTACGATTTCTTTCGGAGAAATCTTTCTTCGTACGACTACACGGTGACGGTTTTAATAAATGATAAGACCGATCGTATGGTTAAGACGATTTCAGTGTTTGAGTTAACCGTTATCGTTTTATACGATCGATACGAAATTTTTAAGAAAAGTACAAGTCTTTACGAGTATTGCCGCGAAACTTCAACGGAGATTCCAATCAAGACGAAACAAGAAATGCTTGAGCCGGGATTCAAAGGAGAAGAAAATCGGGCGTCCAGACCGTGGTCTGGCTCCCATCGGGTGCCCAGAACATGGTCTAGCGCCCATTGGGCGGCTAGACTTGACGTTGTTTGTATCGCTCGTATTTTCGAAGCGACGCGATTATCCGTCGTTTACAGTGACTTATTATCGCTCTGGGACTCGTGTAATGAGGTCCCTCGGAGGTCTCGGACGTTGATTTCATTATCCTTGCGTTTAGTTTCCCGCGAGTGACTGGACTTTGCGAAGCGGCCGCTTATGGATTGCTAGACGCGGAGCTTCGACATTTGGTCGAGAGGAGATTGACTAGACGGTAAGAGCCTCAAAATTGATAATCTTTTCATGATTTTCATTTTCGAAGGAGAGACGATGTAATAACCCTGTTTTAAAATAAAAATGCTAGTTGAGTCACCCAAGAAAAGCCGAAAATATTAAAGTTGGAATCTTGAGGAAGTAGCAGCACGGGAAGGTTCTTTAAGGAATTTAGTGGATTGGAAACGCCGACGGTTCGACTTAAAATGACTTAGACGATCGTGACATTTCTCGGGAAACTTATTCTTAGGCAAATGAAGGTAAAATGGCCTTAGGAATAAATGGTAAAAATATTCCTCGAAGAAAATTGAATTTTTCTCGAAGGAATAAGCTTCCCGAATGCCCGGCATGTACCGATCGTCCCGACATGATCAGGTCCGATCGGGCGCTATTTGGCACGATTGGATGTGTCTGGATTAAGTAATGGCACGATCGGATGGTGCCAAGCAGTGTGCCTCCTTCACCTGCCTGCTTGGCAAGTGTGTCAAGCAAGTGCCACGTGTCACCATTTGGGACGAGCATGGTGTCCTGGCTGTGACTCATGCAAGGCATCTGAAGGCACTATAAATACCCCCTTTGGGGCACCATTCCGAACATAAGCTAAGAGAAATACTCGTGCCTAATCATATTTTCGGGAGAGTTTCTCGTGCCAAATCAAGCCGTGATCAAGGATCACCGTGCTCAGTGATAGGAACACCTTTCTGGTAATTCGATCATTTCCCAACCGTGTTTTCCTCATGCATTTTAGTTGCCGATCGTGTATCCGACCATACCGATCGTACATCCGACTGTTGTTTGTTGTTCGGATGCTCAGGATAACACGATACCGACCAAGCCTTGGGGAAAACGGGTTCGGGGAGTCGCTAATTCACGTTCGGGAACTGCCAAAGATATCGTTAAGCATCCGGTTTGTGCCGTGAAGGAACTCGGAAAGACCAGTTGATTTCCGATAAAGAGTTAACCACTCAGTAAGTTCTCGGATCACCCGAACGTTGATTTCCAAATAGTTTATCCCGAGCAATATTTCCGAATTATTTTTCCCGACCGTAACCCTGCGTATCCGATTGTCCCGAATATAGGATTTCTGTAGGACAATAGGATCGACCACGTTAGACCACTATTTTCTTAAGCCCAAATTGTGTCAGAGGCTAAGGTGAGTCTTGGTTAGGGTTTGTTTGTTGTGTGTGCGATTAGCGCCTACAAAACGAGAGTGTTTGTGTGATGCATGATGATTGATTGCATGATGTTATGTGATATTCGTTGATTTTCGTGATACATGCATGTTGTGAAAGATATTAGGTTATATCTTCCGGGCTTCGGGTCGGAGGGTATAACATTTTAGTATATGTGATGAATTTGATGCATGATAATGACGTTATATTTTCCGAACCTTGTTCGGGCAATATGACTTGTTTGTCCTGGGTTCAGTTGGTGAACCCAAATTTGATTGCGAACGGGTTCGCTTGGTGAGGAACCCGTAGTGTGAGTCCGACATTCGGGTGAAGTTTTGGAAGAGTCATTGGTATCTACCCAGAGGCCATAACTTGTCGGGGCCGTACCAAAATTAGTTTCGACAAGTTATGTTGAGCACGGTGATAGGGTTAGCGACCCTCGACCGGTGCGGGTAGGCCGCATGACGATGCGATAAGTATCCGGGCTATTGGCTTTTTAGACTTCATGTCTAGAGTCAAGAGGCGCAAGAAGGGATTTGGAATGATAGGTGGAATTACCAATGGCAAGGGACAAGCCTCGACGATCCACCGGGATCAATCTCCCATGTAGGGTGGATGTGTATTGCATTGCATGATATTTGTAGAATGTTTGTGTTGCAATGCATGATGTATGTTGCATGTGGGAATGGGGAATATTATGTAACCGAACTCACTGAGCAAAATAGTTGCTTATTAGACTCTTCGTTTTGCAGATAACTCTAGTGGAGTAATAAGCGGGACTTGAAGAAGCGGTAGCTGCTGGTGTAGACTCGCTGCCTTTTGCAAAGACGAAGTACGTTTGTAATAAGTAGTTTTGCTTACAATATCGGCCGAGCTATATGTGTTTGTATGGTCTGAACCTAATGACGTATATAAAGTACGTTTTATAAAGAAACTGTGAGTTTCATATGGTACTAGTCCTTTTCCAGGACGAACCAACTAATAGATTCATACGAGGGTTGCAAAGCCTTAATTTGGGTTCATTAGGATACATGTTTTCAAACACTTGATCTTGGGATTTCAGATTTGTTCCGGGAACCTCGGGTCGAGTGTTTGGGAACATAGTTGTAGCATCTCCGGTTGGGACGTTCGTTAAGGTTAACTGGTTTGTCGTGCATGTTCTTGTTTGATTGTTGCACGGCAGATTAGTTGACTTTAACCTAATCTTGATCGGGGGTGTTATAGACGATGTCTCCGTTAATCTTTTAGGCATCGATTTCGTCGTAACCGTTTTTGACTCCAACATTTCATGAGTATTAGGGTTTTCTTATTGTCATGTTGTTAATGTAAACCTACTTTTTTAACAGATTCTACAAGTCCTTTGTTGCAGAAGAATCTAGCTGATTGGTAAGATTGTGATTCCTTTCTCTAATTGTTGTTTTGACATGTTTCTTATGAAATTGCAAATGTTAGTTATTTGAGTGTTTGATCAGATTTTTTATGCTAATGTATGTATGTAATTGGTCGTGGAGTTGTGTTGTGTTTGCTGTAATATGGAGAAGTCATGGATTTGGTTACCTAGGTATGAAACTCTCTACTATATTTTTATACTTTACATTTCAAATGTGTTCTTGGGTTAGACTGATATTTGGACTTCATGGTTTTCTTTACAGGAATAGCCTTGAGTATGCTGAAGGCGCCAAAAATTTTGTGAATGCATCACTGAAGTCTCTTGGTTATCCAACTGAGATTCTCTGCCCATGATTTGATTGCCACAATGTTAGTCATCAACCTGCAGATACAGTTTTAGATCTTTTAGTGATTAGAGGGATGAATCATAAATACAAGAGGAGAACATCGTGGAGTATGCATCAAGACACAAAGGAAACTAAGAAGGATGATTGTCAGATTTCTAGTTTGGATGCTTATGACCTGTTTAGGACTGTTTACGAAGATGATGAAGCTAGTCCACAATCATCAAAGCCTAATGGATCTCAGTTTGAAAATGGTGATAACACAAAAGAGGTTGAGTTTTGTAAGAAGTTTAGTGAAGCTGAAACACCACTATATTAGACGTGTCTGAATTTTATTAAAATCTCGGCAATCATTGGTCTCTACCAGATAAAGGTGAAGAGTGGAATATCAGAAAATTACTTTGATCAGCTTTTGAAGATGATCCATGAGATGCTACCTACTGACAATGTGCTTCCAAAGTCAACAGATGAGTTGAAGAGGTTCTTGAAGGTTTTTGGATTTGGTTATGATAGCATTCACACATGAAAGAATGACTGCATTCTCTATAGGAAGCAATATGATAAGCTTGAAACATGCCGAAGATGTAGTGCTTCAAGACAGGAAGTCGATAAACACAGTGGTAGTGTGAAAAAGGTATTCCTGTGAAGGTCCTTTGATATTTTTCCAATCAAGGAAAGGTTCCAGAGAATGTTAAGATCAAGAAGGATTGCTGAGGAGTTGCGCTGACATTTCAACAATGCAACTGAAGATGGTACAATGTGACACCCGGTGGACTCCATAACTTGGGCTCAAGTGAATGACAAGTGGCCAGAGTTTGCTGTGTTATTAGTGAATTACAATATGTCTCCACTGCTCTGTATGAAGACTGAGAATATCATGTTAACCATGCTAATACTTGGGCCAACTGCACCGAGCAAGAATATAGATGTTTATCTACAACCATTGGTGGAAGATTTGAAATATTTGTGGTATGAAGGTATAGAGGTGTACGACTCTTTTCTGAAAGAGAAATTCAGACTTAAAGTATTGTTGTTGTGGAGTATCAATGATTATCCAACTTTAGGGACTTTGTCTGGATGTAAAGTGAAGGGAAAGCAAGCTTGTATTGTATGTGGGAAGGACACACCACATAAATGGAAAAGTTAAGTAAAAAGTATGTGTATACTTAGGAAATAGGAAACGACTTAGACTAGGACATTCGTATAGACGCATAAAAGGATGGTTTGATAACACTATAGAGAGGGGCACTACAAGCGAAATTCAAACCAGAGCAGAAATATTTGGTGCAGTTAAGGAGTTCAGGAATGACTTTGGAAAACCATTAAGTATCAATAAGTAAAAGAAAACAAGCTAAGTTATCTGAAGTTGATGTGGGTTCAGAGGAGGAAAATGAAGAGGACACTGATCAATGGCGGTGGAAGAAAATATCAATATTTTTAACTTACCATATTGGAAGGTTAGCATTTTTCAATACGATTAGTTTAATATGTATAACTTTTTGTTTATAAACCCTTTTGATTCATTGTCTTAGGATTTTCCGGTTCGTCATAATATCGATGTGATGCATGTGGAAAAATATAAGAGAAGATGCAGTCAGCCAAGTTTTAGGGAAAGATAAATATGGAAGAGTTAGAGGGGGTGGGCAAGGGGATTAGTCTGGCTAAGTTAGAGTGCCTGAATGCTAGAGACTCACATGTTCTGAAGCTTGAAGCTTCACAAGCAGACATGATGACCAAGATTGAAGAATTGCAGAATCAAATTCGTGATTTAGCTGGAAAGAAAGTAAGTTTCAATCTTATTTTTAATTATGGCCAATGAAATAAGCTTTTAACCAATTCTATTATTTCTTGTAAGTCATCATGTGCATATGTAGTTGCTGAGTCTAATGCTTTGAACAAAAGAACATGACCTCTTAGGTGTAAGATATTGGATTTGTTTTTTCAAACCGATGATGTTGTTGCGGAAGGAGAATTTTGCTTGGCGAAACAAAGGTATAAGATTTTCTAATGTGACGGCCGTTATTGTGAAATTTGCTTCAACTCCAGATGTTTATCTATGGAGGCCTACATTAACAGCTTCTTTAATTGGTGAAGTTATTGGATCAAAAATTCCTTGGCCAGTTGACAAGGTGGTTTTGGTGTCACCTGGCTACAGCTCCTTTGGTGTTAAACCTGTTGGATCCACGGTAAGTTTAAGTTGTTTATAACTCTTGATTGATATTACTTTAAACCTCAATAGTGAGATGACTGATATATGTGCATGAATCCTTAGGCCTCTTTTGAATCAGAAATGAAATGCAACATCTATGAATGGAATGATTTTGAAATTATTGTTGAGGGCATAATTTGTTCAATTGACCCAACTGAAAAGGTCAACCAAGTTCCTCTGGGTCCTAATGCTGCAATTATGAAGGTTGAGAAGGTAATTGAACAAGAAGCTTTTTTGTGGAGGCAAAGTTATGAAATGGCAGTAATGGGTGATGTTGTAAATATAAACATCGCATGGCCACTGGATAAGATTGCTTTCATCAGCAGACTGGCGGAGTCACCAAAAACATCTCCTCTGGTAAATGCTAAATGTCCCTTCTGTTTTTGCTTTTCTTAGGATCGATCAGTTATATATTTCTTTTACTTATATCTGATGTGTTTTACAATTTTGAATGTTGGAGTATAAATAAAAGCACAGGTAGTAGTAGCAAAGGTGTCAATCAGAAGTGTATTTTGTATGATTGAATCGGTTCAAGAAAATTTCTGGCAGAGAATCGTGTTTTGTTAACTAATCCAGCTGCTCGTGTGCACTTTGTTCCTCTTGGTCCTAATGCTTCGTAGGTTTTGGTAGATTTGTCAAAGATTGGAGATGTTGAAGTGTGGAGACCAAATTCAAAAATCCAATGTATAGATGATGCTAAATGTAGTGTGGTGGCTTGGCCTAATGACAAACTCAAATTGTTGTGATGCTAAAACTTGTTAAAACCGTATATTTGTTGCAACTTAATTATCTTTATAAGTGTTGTTGTGTTTTATGATTCATGTTCTAGTAAAACAAGTTAAGTTCTTTGCTTTCAATAAAATTATCAGGATTATTAGTTTTTTCAGGTTTCAATTTTAATATAGCAATATTTAAATTTTTAAAAATATAACAGTACAAAGAAACGAAATTAAATGCTATTATAATTATAAAATAGCAACAAACTAATGCTATAATGAAACATGTATAACGAAAATAAAATACTATTCTAAATTATTTAATTGCAATGCAATAAGTACTATAAACAGTAGACAAAATAATTGCATTTCAAAAAAGCGCTTTAAAAAGCGACATACTTTTATAACGGGAGCATATACAGCGGACCTAAAACGCCATGGAATTCAACGATAGCAGATAACGGACGCTATGGATTCTCTCTTTTCTTGTAGTCTTTTGACCCAACTAAAACCTTGCTACAAGTGTATAGCATCCGCAATAATATTTAGGGATCGAATCCACACGGACTAGCAGTCACATTTAGAACTTATATGATTTTGGACTAAGCTAAGAACAAGATATGCAAGGATGTTTTCACTGTTTTTATTTGGTTTTTATGGTTTTATAAATGCAAATGAACCTACTATATTTGCTAATTTACAGGGGATAGATCAATGAAAAAATATGTATCAAACAACAAGAAGTTAAAGTAAACAAGCAGAAGTTAAATTCGACTAGGGGCATAATGTTTCGGTCTAGAACACAACCACTTAGGTAGATCCTCTCTACTTTCGAGGTTCGGGATATATCTAAACACCAAGGAACATCGTCTTTTGGACGACCTTGTAGTGAGTAAAGACGCATTTATTGATCAAGACTGATTGTTCACGATTCTAAGTTGATCTAATTTCGGAACCTACTTAGAAAGGCTCATAAATACTAGATCCAGCAATAAGTTAAGCTTTTGGAATGCATACCTCTATAGATCTATTCACAAACCAGTTTCGTATGTGAATAGCATTAACGTATGAGCAAAGATGATAACGTTATTGAGAAAAGCTAATAGTTTAGTAATCCTATTCAAGTAAACTCATTGACTCCTTGTAATCTACTATCTAACATGCAAACTAATAGATTAAAAAAATGTAAACACGAAATCAATCATGGCAACATGCATTCATATCAAATCAAAGGGAGAAGGATAAATAAAACCGAATGATGGAAGAAATATGAATGTATTGAGATGAGATGGGTCATTTGGAGGCTAGAAGGGGCACGACCACAAAGGGTGTCGTCCCTGCCTTCTTAGGAACTTATTCGATCTAAAACCTAAACAACTCCCTTCAAAAAAGCTAAAAGCATCTATTTATAGTAAATTTTCTCACTAGGTCAAAATTTGTAAAACCAGACCTTAAGGTCTTCAAATGTTGGGCTTCGTGTAAAGAGGAATTGAGTTAATTTCTTGGGCATGAAAAGGCTTGGAATAGAGCCAATTAAGTCTAGAGAATGTATGGTTCGAAACCCTATTGTTCTTCCTTTTGTTTTGGCCTTTCTACGCACCCTCTGCGAGACAGGTTGACCAGTCTTCATTAAAGTTAGTGTAACTCTTTTTCTATTGCTCCAAATGATGCGAGACCACGTTGATAAGCTAATTCCATTCTCTAGCTCCTGTTCAAATTTCATCAAAATCCATTAAGGGCAAAACCTTTATCTCGGATGATAATTGTGATGGTCGAAAACTGTCCAGAAATTGACTTTGCTCCAATTTGCTCCACAAAGCTCCAAATGTCAGTGGTTAACCTGAAATGACTTGAAATACAATAAATATAAGAAAACAAAGTCTAATCATTGAGAATTGTATAAAACCACCTATAAAACTTAGTAAAATCTAAAGAAAAAGTGATAAAGTAATGGTGTTATCAAGTTTACAAGATGAGGCCACTCCAAAACTGCTTTGATCTTACTTAGATCTGTTGAAACTCCCTGGCCTCAATAAAATGACCAAGATACTCTACCTTCTTTATAGCAAATTCACACTTACTCCTTTTGGCATATAGACTGTTCCTTCTCATTAACTGAAATACTTGTTTTAGATTTTCAATACGCTTCTCTACCAAATCATTATACACCAAAATATCATCAAAAAACACTACAACCGATTTTATCAACTGTTCTTTGAAAACATAATTCATCAAGTTCTGAAATGTAGCATGAGCATTGGTTAATCCGAATGGTATCACTGTAGTCTTAAAATTTATTTTATGTACATCTTTATGATACATTTTTGAATTGATGATAGCATGCTCTTAAATCTATCTTCAAATAAACGAAAGAACCTTCCAATCCATTCATCAAATCCTCGATGGAATAGGAAATCTATCCTTGATAGTCATGTTATTCAAACTCCTAAAATCCACATAAAACCTCCACGTATTACCTTTCTTTTACACCAAAACCACTAGAGAAGCAAATGGACTGAACTAGCTTGGACAATCCCAACCTCTGTCAAAGCTTTCACCATTTTGTCAATTTCATTCTTTTGATACATAGCATACTGATGTGTCAGTATTTTAGTAGGTTTTTAGTACGGTTTTCATTCGAGATCTATTGTTTTTAGTATGTATTTGGATTGTTTTTGCGCGGTTTTTTGTTCTTTGCTGTTTTTACAGAATCTGAGCTTGAATGTGCGAAAATGAAGCATTTTGGATGGATTTCAAGCCT